>SJYC01079276.1:0-99701 GCA_006408675.1 Madoqua kirkii | reverse complement strand
CGCTTTGCGATCGGGGCTGAGGGCGGGGGGTGGGGGGCAACTTTGGAAAACTGCGGGGCCGCGGGGCTGGGGGCGGCGGGAGCGGGGAGGCGAGCCGGAGCCGGGGTCGCTCCGGGGAGGAGGCGGCGCCCGCCGCGGCCGCGGGGACCCGGTGCGCCGGCTCCCGGCTCGGGCCGCCTCCCGGGGGAGAGCGCCGCGCGGGCGCGCAGAGGCGGGCTTCGGGCGCGGATGCTCGGCTCGGCAACGCTGTTCCTCCCCTTTTGCTTTCAGAACTGGAACTCAACACCAAGTGCGTGGTGGAGATGGAAGGGAATCAAACGGTCCTGCACCCTCCTCCTTCTAACACCAAACAGGGAGAAAGGTAAAAGCGGGTGCCGCGGGCGGGCGGGTGCAGCCCCGCCGCCTCCTGCAAGTTTGAGCCAGGAAAATGGGAGTGCTCTTTCCTATTGTTAGGAGGACGGCTTCAAGTTTGTCGCACGGTCCCTTCTGAAGCTGTTGCAAGTCCAAGTTCCTCTCTCTCCTCCCTCTGCCCCCCTCTCCCTTGTCCCCTCCCATCTAGAGGCAGGACACCCCGGGCCAGAGCTGGGACCAGTCCTGTGTCCTCGGCGAGATACCCAGAGAGGGCCGGCTGGGACCCTCGAGATGATGGTCCCATGGCCACATTTTACAGATGAGAAAACTGAGGCCTGAGGCGAGGAATGACCACCCAAGGCCGGCACTGTGGAACCCGGTGCCCCTGGTTCTTTCCACCCCTGCACTGTTGGCTTTATTTGGCGGACTTGTTAAGGAACTTTGTGGAGTGGGAGGAATACCCCCTCCACAGTAAACCAAAACAGTTTTGTACGACGCTGGCTCAGGCCTGGACCATTTAAGATCTATTATTTTGTTGGTGCTAGGTTGAGATAAGCCTGAATGTAATGCGCGAATTTTGATTTTCAGGAAGACAAAAGTAGTGCCCCGGAGCTGTGTAGACACCGAGGGGATGTTTAAGAGGGGCTGCATTTACTAGCCGGCAACATATTTGCATTTGAAAAGTGGTAACTGTTGGATCCTTATTAATTCTGCTCTATTCCACGCAACTGTATGGGAAAATGCCCTAAAATAATTTGAATATTTGGCATTTTTCTGGTAAGCCCCTGAGAAGAAAAAGGTTGAATTCATTCAGTATAGCAGTGCAGTAGCTTGGAAAAATAGGAAAGAGAAACCAGGGAGATTTGAAAAATTAACTCCACTGGAGTGAGTTTTTGTTTCTAAAAGTCACCTGTTACCTGTTGATTGATGTGATACAATTTAGTGACATTTTTGCTCTTTGGAGCTTTTTTTTCACTGAACAGCAGCTCTGAAGTAGGGTTTGTTACTTTATTGCTAAAGGAAGCAACTGCCTTCATTCTATAATCATGCAGTGTCCAAGCATAGTTTACTAAATTTGGGGGAAGAAATTATCAGGAGGTAAATTTGAGAATTTTTTGCTTTTTGTGCTGAGGCTAGAAATTTTTATCCAATATGCAGACATTCTGCTTCCTGTAGCCGATTGTTATGGTGATAGTAAATAGCTGTTATATTTAAAATGTGTTAAATGCTTTTTAACAGTAATGGTTGTATCCTTGGACGATATTTTTAGATACATTTTAAATATTTATAGTATTTTAGATCCATTTATAGCAATATAGTTGTATATTTCATGTTAATAGCAAGTAAACTCATTGAGTAAATTAAGGTATTTACAGATTACATTGGCTGCCTAGATCACCAGTACATTTCCCCCATCCCCCCCCCCCCCACGCCCAAACTGAATATTTTCTCATGTTTAAGAAATAAATTCTGCTGGGTCAGATTCTTCAAAGCAATCTAGGAAACAGGTAGAATTGTCAACTCCTATGTTTCTGTGGCTTCTATCTTCCTTGCTGGTTTGGCACCTGCTTCTTGCCACTCTTAACCATAAGGATTGTTGCTATTAGCTACTATTTAATGTTATAAAGCTTTGTCCATTGTGGACAGACAGGGATTTAATTTTGTGGAATGTGGATAGATGTTACAACTGTAGACACTTGGCTGGAAAGGCTAAACAATCAGTTGATCATTTTTAGGGCCACCACCGTCATTACTAATCAGGACCTTTTAAGTAATGATTTATAGGGTGATTTGGGGATTTCTCCATATGCTTGCTTCTTGGACTAGCCTGTTATCCAGAGCTATAAAAATGTTCTGACCTCCTGACAGAATTACTTGAATGGTGGATGGACTCTTTCTGCGGGTTTTGCCTAGGTACGTTTCATTCAGTTTATAGACAAACTGGGAGCGTTCAACCCGGCAGTACTGCTTGCATGCTAGGATTACTCTCTTTGCAAGGATGGAGACATCAAATGCATTTTGATTTTCATTATGCAGCTTGGTTTCATCTTTCTCCAGTGGGTTTTCCCTTAAAGCAACAGTGCATTTAAAAATAGAAACAGTTTCTCCCTTGGGTTCTAGGTTGATTAATTGCAACAATCCCTCATGTTATGTTTGCAATTCATTTCTTTTTCATTTGTTTTGGAATAGAGCTCAGAGCAAGGTGAGACTAGTGTTTTTCTTACCTAGAAGTCCAAGGCTTGAAGTGTAAGAAGTTTTTAAATGAATCTTGGTAAACCTTATCGTTGAAGTAGCTGTTTTTCCAAATATTGCAGGAAATTACTAATGTATTAATGGTGGTTGGAATTTTAAGTTACTAGGTCCAAGTTTTCAGTCCTACTAGTAAAACAAGCAAGAGTACATTGGTTTCCAGGAAAAGAAACAGGCTTAGCTTTCTAATTTCCCCCTTTATGGAATCAAAGCCAAGGCTACATGTTAAGGTCTAAAAGATCACAGGGCTTCTGAGGTTAAAGATATTTGTTTTGGTCCTAAAATTCTAAGATTATAATGTACCACAGAAGTCTAGATTAATAGTTGATAGTTAATAAGCCATTCTGAAACATTAAGTTATATGAATGGGCTTCTTAACATACCATTGCATTACAATGCAGGAGACGTGTATGAAGTTCATTATGAAGTTCAGATCATGCAGGTACCATGTTCAACACGGGGGATCCAAAGACCACTGTGGACCCGGAACCTATGCCAGAGGCTTACACCTTTGAGAGATGTGAGAAAAGAGAAATAAAAATAGTTAAAATATAGTGCAGTAGGTTATTTAGATTATACTTTTGCCATTATGTATACCATATCACTTGAAAATTGCCTGTTTCCTTTTCTCTCTTCCCTCCTTTCGGTTGTGAGCTCTGGGAAGGCAGGAACTTTGTCCTACTGACTTTTGTCTTCCATACCTCCAAATAGCACCTGGTGCGTAGCAGACCCTCAGCAAATGTCTGCATGGTGATGGTTTGCACTGTGATGGGAACACTGAGGAGAGGCTGTGGCTGTGACCTGGGGGTCTTGACCTCCTGTAAAGACAGGTGGCATTTGTGCTGGCCACAGAGGCTAAGAGTGCAGGTTCACTTTTTCAAGATCAGTAGAAAGTCCTTTGTCAAAGAAACTGAAAGCATATTACCTGCCACAGATTACTTCTGGCTGATTGTGTGTGTGTGCGTGCAGAATGTGAGGCAGGGTGCACAAGCCAGGCAACGCAGGAAGGAGGACAGAGTGAGAACCCCTAACTTGCCAAAATGCATACTAGTTTAAAAATCAAAGCATGACCAGGTGTCCATTGCAAAGTCTTCCCTCATTCCTGCTGTCATCCTTACACTTAATATCCTCTCACCTCTCCCCAAACAAAAAAGGTGACCTCAGTTATTGATTTCCCACACACACATACACACACACACACATATATATATTTTTTTCCCACAAATATCTTTTCTATCCTTTAATAACAGTTTGTTGACTCCTTAAAAAAATCCAGTATGGATGGTAGTTGCGGTTTTAAAAATACACATGTTTATCTGTACTCATTCGTGTCTGACTCTTTGCAACCCCATGAACCGTAACCCACCAGACTCCTGTGTCCCCCATTTTCCTGGCAAGAAATACTGGAGTGGGGTGCATGCCCTCCTCCAGGGGATCTTCCCAACCCAGGGATCTAATGCATCTCCTGCACTGCAGGTGGATTCTTTACTGCTGAGCCACTGTGGAAGCCCATTAAAAAAAAAAAATATATATATATATATATATACCCATGTATATATCAGTCTGATCTTTGTAGCTTTTAGGAAGTGAAGGTTTATCATCAGAATGTAATGGAACTTGCTTTGTACAGAAATTTTTGTTCTTGATTGTTTTAAACCATTTTAAAGTAAGCAACTGAAAGTAAGTAAATTGTAGGGTGAGCAACTGAAGCCATGTGCAGATATAACCTAGCTAAGTTAAAAGAAAAATTGGATACATTTAGGCTCTTAAAGAGCATCAAAGTTTTAACTTCTTGCCCAGTTTTTCCATACTGTAGGGTGGGTGGTGTAGCTTACAAGGTACACGAAGGTCGGTCTGTGGAAGAAAGCTACAGCTTGGTCGATTTGACTGCATCTATATTTTCCAGTTTATGAATTATATGTTGCAAGTTTTTGATTGTTTATTCCCCCAGACTGGTTTCCCCTGCTATTACAGTGGTTTATAGGATGGTTTCTTCTCCTCAAGTAAAACTGTAGAGTGAAAGTTGAAATCATATCAAATGAAAAAGATCCATCACTGAAGAAGCAGTAATATTCTACATTATCTGGGTGACTTTGAGTTTTTGTGTTTTCTGTGTTGTTACTCCTCTCTCTGGCCCAGTATTACAAAGTTGATTGTAAGAAAGCAGAGTATTTAGATTTCACTAATATAGGAGTGAGCATTCTTCATACATGGCATCAGTGGTATTTTGAAGAATGGTATAATGGAATATTTTCATTAGATGTCCACGTTTTCCATTTTTTGTTTTAGAACAGATGCTCATCTCTCACTTTAAAAGACAAGCCTAAAAGTAATTATAATGTACTAAAGATTAGTGACTTAAAATTATTTTGTTCACAGTTTAAAATGTATTTTACATTATAAAGATTCATGAAAAAATTTACTGTGTGCAATATCTCTGATATTATTTTTCTACCCCTTTCTGTTCTCATTCATTTTAGAAACGTTGGTTGTGACTTACCAAATTAACTTTAAAACCTGCTAAAGGGTCACAAGTTTATAATTTGAAAAATACAAGTTTAGTGGGTAGGAAGTTGGGTTCTGCATGTATACATATGTATAAATATTTTAAATCAGTGTAAATACTTTGAAGTGTGGAGTAGTTTTATAATTTATAAAGGCTGTGCCTGATGTAGCTGTCATCCTGGAGGTTCCTGCCACATCATTCTGAGAATTCTTTTTACAGACTCTTTTCTGTGCAGAATCTCTTGGTTTTCTGTTTCTCTTTCTCTGCTGCCTCAACTTTGTAGAGCATGCCCTTTGTTTGCTTCCCCAGAAAGAATTTTGGGAGGTGAAGTTTTTCATTTCAGAAATGAAAATATCTTCATTCCATCCACTTACCTTGTTAATAGTTTGGATGGGTAACAAATTCTGTTTTAAAGATGTTGGTTGCTTTAATGTCTTCTTGCTTCCAGTGTTTCTGTTGAGAGGTCTGAAGCTATTTGGATTTCCAACCCTTAAGACATGACCTAGATTTTCCCTTTCTGGAATCCTATAGAATATTCTTTCTTCTCCTTTTTGGTGAAATCACAGTGGTGGGCCTTTTGGACCTGGAAATTTGTATCCTTCAGTTCTGAAAAAAAAATTGATTGAATTAATTCATTAGCAAATGCTCTCTTTTTAATATTCTTTTCTGGAGCACTTATTTAGACATGGGGTTTCCTGAACTGGCCATCTGATTATTTTATTTTTCCTTTCTGCTTTTCATCTGTTGTTTTTGTTCTGCCTTCTGGAAGATTTCATCCACTTTATCTTCCAAACTTTGTTAATTTTTTCCTCTGATATCATATTTTTAATTTCCAAGAACTCTTTTAGACTTTAAAAAAAAATAGGATTCTGTGCTTATTTTCTAGTTGTGGCATTTTCTGTCTTTCTGAGGGCACTAATGATCTTTTTCTCCATATAGTAGCCTTTTCTTTCTTCTTTTTAAAGTGCATAGTTTTGTTAGTGTTGGTGTCTGTCTTTTATGTTAAAGGCTTTTCTCAAATATATGGATTTGATGCTTTCTCTAGGACAAGGACTATATATGATTTATCTTTGTATTCTTAGGGCCTAGATTCAACAGTGCCCAGTGGACAGAAAGCATTTTTGTAAATTCTTTGTTGTGTTTTAAAAAATTATTATTAAATGTTCTGTCAAATCCCTTTTCAACTTTCAACAATAGAAATAAAATTGTTTTTTTCTTAAGAGCATATATAAATGCTATAATTAAAGGTGGTAGTTGCCTTATGCAACTCTTAGTTACTAACATTCATGAAGATAATTAGTTGTAATCAGTACAAAAATTGAAAAAAATTAGAAAATCCTAATTTTGTATTACTATTGCAAAAATATGAGTTGAATTTTTTTCTCTCTCTCTCTTTTTTTTTTTTTGGTTATTGTTAAGTTTAAAATATATATGCTTATTGGGCTGGAGAGATTTTTCAAAATGATACCAAACTAGCCAGTTTATCATTCTACCACTTGGATTCTTCTGGCAAAATCTAATCAGAGACTAGTGGATAACTTGAAATGTTTCCAGTTTTCAATAAAATTGAAACATATGCTATGCACTCATATTTTTAAAACATTTATAAGAAAACATCTTCCCCAAATAGTAGGCTTTCTGAAGACATCGAGGTTTCTCAGTTATTCAGCCACAGTTACCCTTTCTCAAATCTTCCCTGGAGCTAGAACAGAGAGGGTGTTTGTGCACTTAGAATTTAAAGGACTTTGGAGAACATTACTGGCAGAGGAAATAGAATGGCAGAGAAACCAACAAGATATATAGAAATACTCAAAAAGAATTTTGTACCTTAACAACAAAATGAAATTTACTAACAACAGAGCTATCGGTAAAGGACGTATACTAAAATTCATATGAAAACAATCAAGAGTTGATTTATATGGAATTCAAGAGCTATCTTTTCAAGATCACTCTACAAAATATTATAGCTCTGGGAATTTAGCTTTGCAAATATAAGAAGAAGATATCAGAAATCTTCCTTGGAAATTAGTTTATTTGGTGTTTTACCATCCAACAATGATATGGAAGCTAAGCATGGAAAAATGTCAAGTTTTCATATCTCTAAAATTTTATTGTAAAAATGAGTAATTTGTTTATTTGGTTGTAAGATCTAAGGTTAAAAAAAAAAAGAGGTGTTTTTTTTGTTTTTTTTTTTTTTCTCATAGGCCCTCATAGACCCTCAGAATTAGGAGGATAAACAGTCCAAGCCTCATCATTTGCTTGAATGCAGCCTTGATTTGATGTTTTACCAGCTGAGCCACCAGGGAAGCCCCCGATTTTATTTTTTGCACTACATTGCTGTGTTAGTTTCCGCTGTTGCTTTCCTTTTACTATGAGATGAACAGTTCGGTGAGTCACTAATAAAGTACTAGAACTATTTTACCAAATTGTTCTTGAAGTGAACTTTTCACATCGAAGCACAATTGTATCTTTTTAAAAGACTGCTTCCTTAGATAATCTAACATATTTTATAAGAAGCATGGCAGAAATTTAAAACAGGGGGCAGGGGAAAGTGTCGTTATTCAACCAAACCCCTAACAAATCCATTATTCTTATTTTCCCCCTGCCTTCATTTTGTCCTTGTCCATAAATATAAATATTTGTAGTTAAAATGCTGTGTTTTGCTTTTGTCCCATTTATATTTTGTCATGCAACATGGTTTTCATAATTATAATAGTTGAGTACTGTAATCTGTTGAGTTTCATAACTTTAAAACCATATTTCTATATTTCTGGACCTGAAAGTTGCTTCTCTTAACAATTATAAATAACTGAGAACATAAAAATAACTGGAACTTTTAAAGACTCCTTTGCCAGTTGCAAGGCGTTTCTTCCCAAGTGAACACAAAAATGCATCTCTGAAATTGTATGACAACATGAACCATTTCCTTACATTACTATGGAGTTCAGAGTTGATAGCTTTCATATGAAGGTATGAGCTCAGTTCAGTTCAGTCGCTCAGTCGTGTCCGACTCTTTGTGACCCCATGAATTGCAGCACACCAGGCCTCCCTGTCCATCACCAACTCCTGGAGTTCACTTAGATTCACATCCATCGAGTCAGTGATGCCATCCAGCCATATCATCCTCTGTTGTCCCCTTCTCCCTCTGCCCCCAATCTCTCCCAGCATCAGAGTCTTTTCCAATGAGTCAGCTCTTCGCATGAGGTGACCAAAGTACTGGCTTTTCAGCTTTAGCATCATTCCTTCCAAAGAAATCCCAGGGTTGATCTCCTTCAGAATGGACTGGTTGGATCTCCTTGCAGTCCAAGGGACTCTCAAGAGTCTTCTCCAACACCACAGTTCAAAAGCATCAATTCTTCGGCACTCAGCCTTCTTCACAGTCCAACTCTCACATCCATACATGACCACAGGAAAAACCATAGCCTTGACTAGACAGACCTTAGTTTTGATCTCCTTCAGAATGGACTGGTTGGATCTCCTTGCAGTCCAAGGGACTCTCAAGAGTCTTCTCCAACACCACAGTTCAAAAGCATCAATTCTTCGGCACTCAGCCTTCTTCACAGTCCAACTCTCACATCCATACATGACCACAGGAAAAACCATAGCCTTGACTAGACAGACCTTAGTCAGCAGAGTAATGCCTCTGCTTTTGAATATGCTATCTAGGTTGGTCATAACTTTTCTTCCAAGGAGTCAGCGTCTTTTAATTTGGAGCCCCCAAAAATAAAGTCTGACACTGTTTCCACTGTTTCCCCATCTATTTCCCATGAAGTGATGGGACCAGATGCCATGATCTTCGTTTTCTGAATGTTAAGCTTTAAGCCAACTTTTTCACTCTCCACTTTCACTTTCATCAAGAGATATGAGCTAGGCCATGGAAAAAATGATTTTGTGTGGACAGTATCAGCCCAGGGGTTCTCATACTTGAGAGTGCATTAGGCTCATTTGGAGAGCCTCACTCCAGAAAGTCCTGAGCCATAGCTCGGCCTGACATCTTGCACTTGTAACAAGTCCCCAGGGTATGCTGATGCTCTTAGCTCAGGACCAAGCTTTGAGAATCACTGCTGTAGACCAGGGCTGGTCCATTAGAATTTTCTTTGATGGTGGGCATATTCTACACAGCTGCTGTCCACTCTAGTAATCGCTCGTTGTGTATGATGACTGAGGACTTGATATGTGGCTAGTGCAACCAGAGAACAGAATTTTAATTTTATTTCATTTTCATTAAATTTATTATTATTATTATTATTTTTTCTTTTTTTCCAGTTGTGCCTCTGAGTTATAACTCAGAGTGTATCTTTACACCCCGGGCTTAAAAGACTCATGGCTTAAATTTATTTTACTTTTAGAATTTTATTTATTTATTTGTGGCTGCACTGGGCCTTCATTGCACTGGCTTTCTCTAGTTGCGGCAAGCAGGGGCCAGTCTCTAGTTGCAGTGCATGGCGGTGAGAAACCCTGTTTTTGCAGAGCATGGGCTCTAGGGCTTGTGGACTTTGGTAGTTACAGCCCATGGGCTTAGTACTTGTGGCTCCCCGGCTCCAGAGTGCAGACTCAGTAGTTGTGGTGCAGGGGCCCAGTCACTCTGGGGCACGTGGGATCTTCCTGGATCAGTGATTGAACGCGTCCCCTGCATTGGCAGGCGGATTCTTCACTACTGAGCCATCAGGGAAGCCCTAAATTTATTTTACTTTTAGAATTTTATTTATTTATTTGTGGCTGCACTGGGCCTTCATTGCACTGGCTTTCTCTAGTTGCGGCAAGCAGGGGCCAGTCTCTAGTTGCAGTGCATGGCGGTGAGAAACCCTGTTTTTGCAGAGCATGGGCTCTAGGGCTTGTGGACTTTGGTAGTTACAGCCCATGGGCTTAGTACTTGTGGCTCCCCGGCTCCAGAGTGCAGACTCAGTAGTTGTGGTGCAGGGGCCCAGTCACTCTGGGGCACGTGGGATCTTCCTGGATCAGTGATTGAACGCGTCCCCTGCATTGGCAGGCGGATTCTTCACTACTGAGCCATCAGGGAAGCCCATTAGTGTAAACAGTAGGTGGCTGTTTGGACAGTACAGGCCTGGACATGGTTCTAAACCTTGGTTGCACATCAAAATCATCTGGCATGCTTTAAAAATTGATGCCTGACTCCTACCCTTAGCATTTCTGGCTTCATCAGGCGGAAGTGCTCCTTTGGCATTGGGATTTTTAAACACTTGCCAGATGTCCCAGTTACTATTAATGTTTACAAATCAGCCCCAAAGTTAGTGGTCCCCAAACATTATTTTTTAATGCCCCTGATTCTGTGGGTCAGGAAATCGGATAAAGTAGACATCACTTGTCTCTGCTCCTCGGTGTAGTGGTCTCATCCTGAAGACTAGAAATCTGCGGGTGTTACTTTGCCAACAAAGGTCTGTCTAGTCAAGGCTATGGTTTTTCCAGTAGTCATGTATGAATACGAGAGTTGGACTATAAAGAAAATTGAGTGCTGAAAAATTGATGCTTTTGTTGGAGAAGGCTCTTGAAAGTCCCTTGGAGTGCAAGGAGATCCAACCAGTCCATCTTAAAGGAGATCAGTCCTGTGTGTTCATTGGAAGGACTGATGTTGAAGCTGATACTTTGGCCACCTGATGCAAATCCTGATGCTGGGAAAGATTGAGGGCAGAAGGAAAAGGGGATGACAGAGGATGAGATGGTTGGATGGCATCACCGATTCAATGGACACTAGTCTGGGTGGAGTTGATGATGGACAGGGAGGCCTGGCGTGCTGCAGGTCATGGGGTCGCAAAGAGTCGGACACGACTGAGCAACTGAACTGAACGGCCTGTGGACCACGGTTCCCTGCTTCAGGCCCTGGAACTGTATGGCATTCCTAGCCTTAGCTCCTGTATCACTGCAGGATCCCAGGCACCCCCTTTTATGTGGAGGGTCAGGATGGCGTGAGAGCTAGTTGGGAAGTCTGGATACTGCCTGGTCCTGCCGCTGACATTCTCTGTATCCATTGAGCTAGTAATTAACCCTTTCCATCTGAGTCTTCATCTGTCAAACTGCAGGCTAAACTAGATAATCTGTAAGGGTTCTTTTTCGGTTGTGCTAGGTCTTTGTTGCTGCACATGGGCTTTCTCTTGTAGCGGAGAGTGGGGGCTACTCTCTCGTTGTGGTGTGTGGGCTTCTCATCGAAGTAGCTCCTCTTGTTGCTAGCATAGGCTTTAGGCACACGGGATTCCGTCCTTACAGCACATGGGCTCAGTATTTGCAGCTTGTTGATTCTAGGGTGTTCGGGCTCAGTAGCTGTGGCACATGGGCTTAGCTGCTCCGTAGCATGTGAGATCTTCCGGGACTAGGGATCAAACCCATGTTCCCTGCATTGGCAGGTGGATTCTTATCCACTGTACCACCAGGGAAGTCCTGTAAGGTTTTTTTTGGCTTTAAAATTCAGATTTATCTCAACTGTATTTACATGTAGGTGGTGGTTTAGTTGCTAAGTCATGTCCGACTCTTGCAATCCATGGACTGTAGTCTGGCAGGCTCCTCTGTCCATGGGATTCTCCAGGCAAGAATACTGGAGTGGGTTGCCATTCCCTTCTGCAGGGGATCTTCCCAACCTAGGAATCGAATCCAAGTCTCCTGCATTGCAGGCAGATGATTTACCAACTTACATGTAGAGTTGAGTCAAATAGAGTCATAGGTAATATTTACAGAGGCTGAAATGGTTGGGTTGTAATTTACTTCTTGTCAGAGTGTTAGGAAAACCAGGGAGAAAAGGTCACTGTTCTTGGGAGGCTGAGTTAGCCTGCAGTAGCTGATGTATGAGAGGAAGGTGTCAAGTGAAAGAAGGCAGCCATGAGCTCCGGATAGTGGAGGCCGTTATCAACCAGCCGGGGAGCGTGGGCTCCTTGCAGACATTCTACGAGTGTCTTGTCTCAGCTCAGACAGCACCTTTTTCGTGTGCCTACCGGGCATTATAAATCTTCTGACTTGGACCTTTCAGTTAGTTTTCATCTGGTACAGTTGTGTTCTGTTGGTACATCTGTGATTTTAAAGCTATTCTTGCTGGCATACAGCTGTTTTATGTGTTAAGTATGTATGTATATGGGGGTGGAGAAATGACATATCCAAAGCCTGTTAGCCTACCACTTCCTTGGGCGGCTTGTTTTGTTTGGGTTTCTGTTGTCACCCTACCATGACTGTGTTTAATCCTCAATATTTCTTACCTTCCTTTGTGAGATGAATTCCGATCAACAGGCAATAGAGAGAGATGGGGTGAGAGAGAGAGAGAGAGAGAGGAAGAGAGAGTGGGTGTGTGTTTGCCTTCTGGTCTGTGTCCTCTTAGCCATTCTTCTGAAAGCAGAGTGAAGTTATTGATTCTGTCTGGCCCTTTAGAGTCGGGTCTGTAGGTGTGATGAGCTCTGCTGCTGTTAGAAAAGGCTGAGGAAGGCAGCTGTGCAGTTCCCTTGAGGGAAGAAGTTCTTTTTTTGTTGTTTTTTAAACAGACAGGGATCAGGAAGGAAGGCTTTGAGGAAAGGGAAGCTTAGCTGTGGGCTCTTTGTGCTGTCTTGAAAAAAAAAGAAAAGAAAACACTCCCTAGGTTGTCCACCCACCAGGAATGACCACAACCAGTGGGGAAAATCAGAAAAGGCAAACCACGCTGAACTGCTTGGGCATTCCGCTGCAAGTCCTGAGTCGATTCAGCCCCAGTTTCGGAAGGGCCATGCAGTAAACCTTCATGTGCTTCGTTGAGCAGATTAACAAGCCTTTAGTATACTTAACGTTTTGTAGTTTAATAAAACAGGGCCTCAGAAGCCATGCTTTGTGTGCCCACCAGTCTCTAATCCCAGCTCAGTAGAGAATGTGTCTCAGAGCTAAACTTGTAACTGCCCTTTTTTAAAATTGGATAACAAACTGTTAGGGGTTTTTGTTTTGTTTTGTCTTTTGTTCTCTATCCTTAATGACTTCTATTTATATAGTTAATTAAAGTTTAGTAGTCACAATCCAAATTGTAGTGGGGATGGTTACTTTATTTCCTCGAGAAAGATCCTTAAAATTACTTGTTTCAAGAGCACTGTTTTGAGTAAGGAGGGAGGAGAGTGGTGGGGAAAGCTTATCAAGAGAATGGTGTTAAATTTGAGCAGCCTTATCCAGTTTTAAACATCTGCTTTTTTTGATCTAGAGTTACTGTAACAAATAGGTAACGTTGGCATGGTAAGGTAACTAAGTTTGTTTTTTTTTTTCCCTGAAGCCTTTAAGTATTACTGGCTTTGAGAGAATAGTATTTCCTTCTCTACAATGACAGCTTAGTATGCATTTTTGTGTGTGTGATGAATTAGGCAGTGGAAATAATTCCCCCATTCTCCTTTTAAATATTGAACAAAGACTCTTTCCTATTTGTGTGTATAACTGAACTTTTTGAATGGCAGGGTACATCTTTGCTTTTCTATTTTGATACCTTGAACTAACCTCACCTGTCTATTTAAAAATTAGCCTAGAGTTGAAATACTCGTAAGCATGTGAATTACTTTGTGTTTGAGCCAGAAGTTTTACTCAGTGAGAGGAAATCTTGTGTTTGCCTTTTGTGTGTTTCTGTGGCCATCCACTGGGTATAAATAACTAGTTTTGTAAAACACTGTCAAGTATTGTGACAGAGTGATGTGATGGTCAAGGGCCACTCAGAGGACTTGGGGGCACAAACTGCTTATATTTGAAACTGACTGTGTAACTTACTAGCTGGGAAATGTTTGGCAAGTCCTTTAACCCTCTATGCTTGAGTTTCCTCACCGGTAAAATGGGAGTTATAAAATTACAGACCCATAGGGATTCTGAAAATTAGTTACCCAAAAGACTGGGTTCCCCTGTTGGTGGGTGTTAAACCAAAAGACACAATCAAGAAAGGGCAGGAGAAGGAGTATTTATTACTTGTAGCCAGTTAAGGAGAACATCAGGGCTCCCCCATAGTATAATTGGGGAATTTTTAAGCCCAGGATGAGGGGGCTTGGGTAGTGTATGCATATTCATAAGGGGCTTGAGCCAGGAGAATTCAGCATAGAATTGGGGCAAAGGTCAACATTATTTTTATCCACCTCCTGGGTGGATGGACTTAAAAATATGTCTGCAAGCTCCAATACTTTGGCCACTTGATACTAAAAGCCAGCTCATGGGAAAAGACCTTGATGCTGGGAAGGACTGAAGGCAAAAGGAGAAGGGAGTGGCAGAGGATGAAATAGCATCACCGACTCGATAGACGTGATTGGCGCAAACTCCAGGAGAGTGGAGGACAGAAGAGCCTGGCGTGCTGCAGTCCATGGGGTCGCCGAGTCGAACACCTGATTTAAATGTGGACGCTCCATGCAGTGTATGTTTGAAAGACCACCTTTGTGGTGTCATATCAGCCATTTGCCATGTCTCAGCTGACAGACCTGCTCTGTGGGGATGGGTGTGTTGCATTTTCTTGAAAGGGAAATTCCCTCTATAACAAGTGTTCCCCAGTGTGGTCATTTGGCCGTCATTCATTTGGGTGAAGAGCATATGTCCAGAAATCGTATGTGAATACACTGAGAAGTAAAATGTTCTGGACAGAAGTGTGTGTGTGTGTGTGTGTCTGTGTATGCTCAGTTGTGTCCGACTCTTTGTGAACCCATGTACTGTAGCCCACCAGGCTCCTCTGTCCACGAAATTTTCCCGGCAAGAGTACTGGAGTGGGTTGCCATTTCCTTCTCCAGGGGATCTTCCGCATCCAGGGATCAAATGTATGTGTCTCTTTTTTTTTAAATATAAATTTATTTATTTTAATTGGAGGTTAATTATTTTACAATATTGTATTGGTTTTGCCATACATCAACATGAATCCGTGGGTTCTTTACCACTGAACCATCTGGGAAGCCTGACACAGTTTTGACACTTTTCTAAAAGTTTGTTTGGAAAGAATGAAGGGCTGGTGATGGGAGGGCCCTGGAGCCCTGGAATAAGATCTGAGGGGGAAACCTCATGGCAAAGAGCCTGCCCTGGAATTTGACCCATCACCAAACGGTCTGAGTAAAAGGAGAGCCTGTTTGGAGACCTGCCCTGGGCCCTAGGGATGGGACTGTGGCTCTGATCCTGCAGCTTCAGCTCTGTGTTCTAGGTGGTTCATTGTTCCCTTAGACATAATGCATTCTCAGTAAATATCCGTTGCAATTAATCATACCTATTAATTGGATATATGTTACTAAGCTGTGGTTAGTATAGATTTGTAGATGGTTAGTACTACCTAGTCATAAATTGACTTCTGAGGAAATGGACATCTGAAACTAACAAAACGTTGTGTTCAATAATATTGGGCTTCTATACTTTTTAATTTTTTTTTTTCCTGAGGAAGCTGACTTTATTGTCCCAGTCTGTAGGCTGGTGGCTCTCATTCCAGTGTTTACCATACTGGAGATATAGACTCACGGCCTCTCTATTAAAAATTCAAAGTGGAGAAATAGTTTTACTTGTATATCTGGTTCTCTGGCATGCCTTAAGTGAGTATTTTTATCGTGAACTCTATTTATTTGTTTGTTGTGATCTTTTGGTTTTTAATAGCCTTTTACTGGCACTGTAAAATTCAGAAAATATATTTAGGGATATTTCATAGAAACATTCGAGTTTCCAATGAACTTGCTAGTCATCGTCTTCAACGTTTTTCCAAAAAGATGTACAAATATGGAAACCTGAACACATGTATATGTTTGGTGTTTCTTTTCTTTCTTTTTTTTTTAATAAGGGAGAGATGTAATTGGTCTCAGAAATTTTGATTGGATTATCTAATTTTCTGTGTGCAGAAATACACAAAAACTAAAGAGGAAGATGAAGAAAAGTTTTGATGTTGTGAATACTTTGTGCCTTTACATGAATGAGCATCAGGTGTGTGTTTCGCTCTTCTTTCTCCCTCTGTGTGTAAAACATCTCAGCCGACATCCCCGGCCTATCTCTTTGTTGAGTGGGGAAAACATAGGCATGTTGTTCCCATGTGCCTCTCCCTGCTCTCAGCTGTGCTGTCTGATGTCTTCCAGGCTCTCCTAACTTCACGGCTGCTGCCCTTGTTCCCCCCCTGGAAGCAGAGAGTATGATGGGGGCGGTAGGGAGGAATTAAATAATTTGATTGGCCTGGCCCCAAGCCTTGCAGGCCCTTCCCAAAGCCGTCTCAGTGATCTGGGGTCAGCATTAGGCCAAGATTAGTGGGGACAGGCTCAGACTTTGTGTGCTCCATTCCACAGCTGGAATGATTTTTAAAATAGCAGAGGTATGTATTAGATATCTTGAGTTTTCAGTTGGGAAGATAAAGCCCTTTACTTGATTAGCCCTTCGTGATTAAATGGCTGTTGATCGGCATGAGTCAGAGCCAGGTATTCCAGATATTCCCTCTGGATGCAGAGGAACATTTTAGTTTTCAGGATTCTGAAACAGGAGATCTAATGACAACATGGAAAGTGAATAGATTTCAGATCAGTTCCATGCTTACAGCGGTTGGCCTGCTTCAATTGCCAGTGTGGTTTGCTTTTGATCAGTTTTTAACGCAGCCTTTGAAAGATCTGGATCCTGGATAGACCTGGCTCTGAGTTAGCAAGGAAACTCCTCCCTAAGCCTCTTATTCAATGAATTCTTTCTAGGGATGTCATTGACCGGCCCTTGTAGGCGTGCTGAGCAGAAAGAGGGTACAGTCCTTTAAAAGCCTTGAATCCATTCTCCTGATCATTCTGCCCTTCCTCCATCCATGTGGTCAAAACCCGTGGCCCTGAGTGAAGTCAGAAATAAGCATTGAGAAGGCCAGCTTGCTCATAGTGCTCAGCTCTGTGGGCTGCTGTGAACACACAAGCAGATCGGTCCTTGATGTGTTTCAAGGTTTGGTTGAGTAGGAGTCAGGTGGCATTCGTGAGGGGACTGAAAACGCCTGTTGGTATTTGGAGATGTAGAAACTCAACCAGACCAAAGCTCCCTCTTTCTGGCATCCTCTCCTTTATTTGACCAGGCCCCTAGGTGGAACGAGGTAAGGTTATCCTACACGTAATGTGTGCAGTGCAGGTGCTTACTGGCGGGACCCTCAGCCCCACGCTTGAAGCCTCCCCAGCCCTGCTCGTCGCACAGGTAACCGTGCCATTAGGACATCGAAGGCTGCCCTTTCTCTGAGCAGCGTGGAGCTGAGAGAAGCTGTAGTTCAGGAATTGATGTACATTTTGAAGCCCGTACATTGGGGGGAAAAGATGCCATTCATGTTTCTGTGGGTGTGTGTTTGTGCTCAGTTCTATTCAGTCGTGTCCGACTCTTTGCGACCTCGTGGACTACAGCACACCAAGCCTCCCTGTCCATCACCGACTCCCAGAGTTTACTCAGATTCATGCCCATTGAGTCGGTGATGCCATCCAACCATCTCATCCTCTGTCATCCGCTTCTCCTCCGGCCTTCAATCTTTCCCAGCATCAGGGTCTTTTCAAATGAGTTAGTTCTTCTCATCAGGTAGCCAAAGTATTGGTGTTTCAGCTTCAGCATCAGACCTTCCAATGAACACTCAGGACTGATTTCCTTTAGGATGGACTGGTTGGATCTCCTTGCAGTCCAAGGGACTCTCAGGCGTCTTCTCCAACACCACAGTTCAAAAGCATCAATTCTTTGGCACCCAGCTTTCTTTATAGTCCATACATGACTACTGGATAAACCATAGCATTGACTAGACAGACCTTTGTTGGCAAAGTAATGTCTCTGCTTTATAATATGCTTTCTAGGTTGGTCATAACTTTTCTTCCAAGGAGTAAGCATCTTTTAATTTCATGGCTGCAGTCACCATCCGCAGTGATTTTGGAGCCCCCCAAAAATAAAGTCTGTTACTGTTTCCACTGTTTCCCCATCTATTTACCATGAAATGATAGGACTGAATGCCATGATCTTTACTTTTTTGAATGTTGAGCTTTAAGCCAACTTTTTCTCTCTCTTCTTTCACTTTAATCAAGAGGCTCTTTAGTTCTTCTTCACTTTCTGCCATAAGTGTGGTGTCATCTGCATATCTGAGGTTACTGATATTTCTCCCAGCAGTCTTGATTCCAGCTTGTGCTTCCTCCAGCCCAGCATTTCTCATGATGTACTCTGCATTTAAGTTAAATAAGCAGGGTGACAATATACAGCCTTGACGCACTCCTTTCCCAATTTTGAATGAGTCTGTTGTTCCATGTCCAGTTCTAACTGTTGCTTCCTGACCTGCATACAGATTTCTCAAGAGGCAGGTCAGGTGGTCTGGTATTCCCATCTCTTTCAGAATTTTCCACAGTTTATTTCCACAGTCAAAGGCTTTGGCATAGTAATAAAGCAGAAGTAGCTATTTTTTTGAAACTCTCTTGCTTTTTCAATGATCCAGCGGATGTTGGCAATTTGATCTCTGGTTCCTCTGCCTTTTCTAAATCCAGCTTGAACATCTGGAAGTTCACAGTTCATGTACTGTTGAAGCCTGGCTTGGAGAATATTGAGCATTACTTTGCTAGTGTGTGAGATGAGTGCAATTGTGCGGTAGTTTGAACATTCTTTGGCTTTGCCTTTCTTAGGGATTGGAATGAAAACTGACCTTTCCCAGTCCTGTACATTTTGAGACTTGTTCACTGGGGACAAAAAGGTGCCATTTATGTTTCTGTGTGTGTGTGCGCACACTCAGTTGTGTCCAGCTTGTTAGGACCCCATGGACTGTTGCCCACCAGGGTCCTCTGTCCATGGGATCTCCCTGGCAAGAATACTAAAGTGGGGTGCCATTTCCTCCTCCTGGGGATCTTCCTGACCCAGAGGTCAAGCCCAAGTCTCTTGCATCACCAGCATCGTCAGGCGGATTCTTTACCGCTGGCCACCTGGGAAGCTCTTATTCATTTTTCTAGTTTTCTGAAGAGCTGTCTTTCATGAGAGGTCTTCAGTTGCATGTGGCTTCTCACTTGCAGAATGTATCCCTTTAAAGAAGACTTCTGGGGCTTCTCTGCTAGTCTAGTGGTTAAGAATCCGCCAGCCAGTGCTGGGGACATGGGTTCTATCCCTGGTCTGGGGAGATTCCAGACTAAGCCCCTGGACCACAACTACTGAGCCCACGTTTTAGAGCCCAAGAGCTGCAACTCTTGCGCCCTCATGCCTGGAGCCCGGGCTCTAGAGAAGCCACTGCAATGAGAAGTCCTTGCCTGACAACTAGAGAGCAGTCCCGGCTCGTCACAGCTAGAGAAAGCCCGCATTCGGCAAGGAAGATGCAGCGTAACCAACAGGAAATAAATACATAGAAAATTAACTTTTGAAAAAAGACTTCTGCACTGAAAGCAGGTTGTTCCATCAGTACACAGAGCCACGGGGCACCGGAGTCCTGACTGTGAATGTCCCTGCGTGAAAACTGTCAGTGGGGCCAGAAGCCCTGGCCAGGGTCTGGTGCACCTGCTCTGGGGGCTGTAGCATGGAGGCCAGTCAGGTGGAAGCTGCCTAGAATCTTCTATACTCCCTCTGACGGGGGCGGCAGATAGGTGCTAACGGGGCACCTTGCTCTCCTGCACGGCTTAGTGAATGATCTTTGGGGTGTGGAATCTTCCGAACTCGAGGCACCTGTTTCTCATTTTGGCAGGCTGCATCCCCTTGACGTTGGGCTGGACTTCTGGGAGGGAGCATGGCGTTTTTACACTGAATAGACCATCCAGTCTTCTTTGTTGGCTGATGGGAGCTCTATGGGTGGTAGAGAAGAGACAGAGCCCATCTAGAAATCACGTGGGTACCTTGGTCCAAGTACACTGACCACTTGCCACCTCCTCCCCTTGGGAGGGTGGTTGCATCCGGACAGACTTGCTCTGAAGAGGGCACCCCAGGGGTTCGGGCTACATGGCTCAGGAACCGTAGGTCTGTGAAGAGTTATTCCAGGCTTCCGGTCCTTCCCCACTGGTTTCTAGAGTGTTCTGCAGATCTGAGACCTGGCTTACTGTGAACATTCTGTTAGCTCATGCACGCTTGCTTGATTATTTGTTTGTTCAGCTTATTTACAAGCAGAATGATACTTGTCTAGCGCCTTATGTTCACTTGTTGGTGGTTCATTATAGCTTTGTGAATTCTGTCATGGAGTTCTGAGTCAATATTTTGAAATACTTGAGTGTAAGAGACTAATAACCAATTCCATGGCCCTGGAAAATTTGGGCAAACAGTTTACTGCCCCTGCTAGATGTAAGCGTAGGGAAGAATGCCTGGTCTTAATTATCTTCGATGTTTCCTTTGTACTTTCCCCTTAGCAGCCAGCACGTGCCGTGTGCATAGTGGGTTCTCTCTAGATGTTTATGACCGGACATGTGAAAGGTATGGATATGCATTTTGCAAGAAGAGCTGCGCCTGGTACGTGTGTCTGTGGGTGGAGTGTTTTTATTTGAGCCTCAGGCTGTGTCTGTCATGTCACTAGTGTTTCTGCTGCTTCTAATCGGGTCCTACGAGATCTTTAATTTTTGCCTTCTATCGTTACATAATGATAGGCTCTGCACTGTTTTGTGATTTGTTTGTTTGTTTCTGTTAATGGCAGTACAGACACGTCTCCCGAGTCTTACAACTTTGACTAACACTGCCTGGGGCTGACAAGCAGAAACATAGCTGCTTAAGTAAGTAAGTAAGTAGTCGCTCAGCGTCCCTGACTCTTTATGACCCCATGGACTACAGCCCACCAGGCTCCTCTCTGTCCATGACATTTTCCAGGCAAGGATACTGGAGTGGGTTGCTATTTCCTTCTCCAGGGGATCTTCCCAACCCAGGGTCTCCTGCACTGCAGGCAGATTCTTTACTGACTGAGCTACAAGGGAAGCCCATAGCTGCTTCGTGTCATTTGAGTAAAGATTGATCCGGCCAAGGTGTCACCCAGACTTTGACAGAGTTTGCATATTTAATGTCAGCAGCACAGCATACGTGGCAGCCTCTGCAGCGAGCTTTGTACAGGTAACTAGCAGAAGAGAATCCTGTTCTGGGCAGAGTCATGAAGCTAGGTACGTTTCGTGTCCTGTAGCGCTAAAACTGTTATCTGGCCCAGAGGCGGTATGTGATCCCAGACTTGGGTGCGTCCCACAGCAGGCTGACTTGGCACTGGTGTGAGTCAGTCTGGGAAGAGAGGAAGTGTTATGGGGAGTGGGGGGGTGGGAGACGGAACAAGAGGAAGGAAAGATACTGGGGTGGGGGGCGTTGCCCATGCACCTACTTCCAACTTGGCTTGGAGTCCAGTGCCGGGTAACCTGGATCAGCTCCCTGGGTGGCGGGGGCTGCTGGCCCACGTCCTCTACTTTCTCCTGGTGGACTAGGGGCATCCCTCATCCTCTGGTTCCTAGGCAGTTGGGTTGATACCACATCTGTTGTCCTCAAGGCGGTGCTTCTCTTGTTAACTCTGAAGCACGCACACCAAAGGATGCTCCTAAGATTATCACTCCCCCAGGGCTTCTTTGAGGGTGGGAGTCAGTTTGTACCATATTGTCCAGTGCACGTGAGAGTGTAAGTCCTGTGAGACTGGCCCTCTATAGGGATAGCCAGTCTGTTTGTATTTTAAGTAAGGTATTGCAGACTTTATTGCCTCTCTGAAGTCTATACAGACTTTATTACAGAAGCACTTTATTAACAAGTTACTTTTGATACATCTCACAGTGATTACCAAACAGTCACTAGTAATAGTCCCATGATGAGCCTTGTTGCTTCAGAAATCAGAGCAGGAAGGCAGAAGGCTCAGAGGTGAGCCAGCTGAGAGGAGCAGAGAACCCTGGCTGCAGGTCTTGCCAGTGAGAGAGCAGGGCAGTTACTGGGCGTCATCGCCAACAGCAGTCTATGGTCAGGTATTTCTTGACTCTGGAGAGAACCAGGCATCCAGGCGCTCGGAACATACAGGCTTCTGGAAAGCTTTGGAATGCAGGTAATGTTCTCTGCTTTAGGCAAGTTTTTCCAGTCCTTGAGCAATCAAGTGTAAGATGGGCTTTTGCTGGCTTTCCTTCTTCGCAGCACTTTTGAAATGACAGAGTAACAAATAAATCTGTTCTACTTTTATAATTAGTGTTTTTAACCCAAGGGGCTGTGTGGCTGACCTCTTGGGAGCTCACAGCTGACTTTTGCATGGCTTAGGGCTTCCCAGTGCGGGAAAGTAGGAGGCATATATCCTTCCTTCTCTTTTTGGAATCTCCAGGAACGTTTTAAATATCATTTTTCTTCTAATTATAAAAGTGGTGCATATTTGCTGTTAAAAAAGTTAGAAAAGATAGCCTATTAGAGAGATGTAAGTGAAATTTGCTTATCATCCTGTTAATATTTTGATGCAATTCCCTTTTCCTGTGTGTGATATTTTACACCGCTGAATGAAGAACTTACTTCGTGGGGTTATGAAAACACAGCAGTTGCACACTGCCTCTCGGCTGTGACGCTGTCTAAAATTTCAGAACACTAACTTCAGCTCAGAATTAGTCTAAATGAGTTCTCACTGACATTTTACGTGTGGCGTTAATATCTCCCTTCACCAAAGCCTTCTCCTCCTCAGACTACTTTTTCCTCAAGAAAATGCTCAGCACCAAAGGGAATAGAACCTCTGCTCGGTCAGCCAAGCATGATCTGTGGAATATTTGGAATGTTCCCTCCCTCATGGATGCAGCGGCATCAGAGGCACTGGCTCTGGAATCCGGGCTCCCTGGGTGTCCATCTCAGCACCTGCTTAACCTCACCGAGCTTCAGTTCCCAACTTAGTTTAAAACAGATAAAGCACTTAAAACAATTTCTAGCACCTGGAAAATACAGTGCTAGCTATTTTTATCGGTGCATTGTCACTAATGCAATCTAAGAACTGTGAGAGGGATGATGCTGATGTATGATGAGTAATGATGAGAAGAACAAAAGTACTCTGAGATAATTTCTCAGTTATTCAATGGGAGGATGCAGTTGTCTGTGCCTGATCTATGTTGAAACAAACAAACATTGTACCGTATTTGGATTAGATCTGGTTTTATTCATACCCTCCTTTTTGTAAATGCTCAAATGGTCACCAGTAAGAATCTTCTGAATTGTGTTCTTTCAGCTACGCTTCAGAACTTTTCAAAGTGAACTTTGCTTACTGGCAAAAGTATGTTCCAGAATCTTGAATACTTATTGTGTCAAGCTATAAACTCATTTAGTGGAAAAGAATATTAGAGACAAATTCCAGTGATGTACCACGTTATTACTTGTAAGTATCAAACTTGCTATGTTAGGTCACTTTAGAGATAGAATTAAAAATCTACACATGCAGATTGTTTAACTTTTTTGACTTGACATTGATAATTTTAACCTTTCCATGATTATCTTTGCATGAAAGAACTCTGGACAGAGGTTCGCTTGCTCCTTCGATGAAAAGCTATGACCAACCTAGACAACTTATTAAAAAGCGGAGACATCACTTTGCCAACAAAGGTCCATCTAGTCAAAGCTATGGTTTTTCCAGTGGTCATGTATGGATGTGAGAGTTGGACTATAAAGAAAGGTGAGCACTGAAGAATTGTTGCTTTTGAACTGTGGTGTTGGAGAAGACACTTGAAAGTCCCTTGGACTGTAAGGAGATCCAACCAGTCAATCCTAAAGGAAATCAGTCCTGAATATTCATTGGAAGGACTGATGCTGAAGCTGAAAATCTCGTACTTTGGCCACCTTATGTGAAGAAATGACTAAGTGGGAAAGACTCTGATGCTGGGAAGATTGAAGGTTGGAGAAGGGGATGACGGGAGATGGATGGATGGTATAGTTGACTTGATGGACATGAGTTTGAGTAAGCTCCAGGAGTTGGTGATGGACAGGGAAGCCTGGCGTGCTGCAGTTCATGGGGTCACGAAGAGTCAGACACGGCTGAGTGATTGAACTGAACCACCACGATCATACTACTTACCTATCTGAAAGTTTTTAGCCCCACTGTTGTATTTCTTTTTTATTTGATGAGCTTGTGATTATTCCTTAATCTAAAACTGTGACAAAAGCTAATGTGTGCTTTATCACCACAAAGGTAAATTTAAAATAAAGCAGTAAGGTCAACATCAACCCTGATAATAAAACTACTGAATAACTTATAAGATTTAACATCACAGATGTCTTCGATGTTTGTGCTTGGAAAACATCTCACTAATGAAGCAAAGTTAAATTACTTTGTTTTGAGTCACTTGTAATAATTTCTTTCCCTTCCTGCTTCTAAAAAAAGAATGGAACTTTTGACTTAGTAAAAGCTATGTGAAATTTTGTAAGGGCCAGGGAAAGAGTTTCTCTGTCTGAACAGAGTTTCTCTCAATATTGTTGAAATACTGGCCAATAAAATGGCCTTTAGGAGACTTGAATCAAATAGAACAAAAGCCTTATTCTTCCCCACCTATGATTTTTAATATTTGAATACTGTTTTCAGATAGTCAAGTTTTAGTATGTTTAGCATTATTGGAAGTATTTCTTTATCAGCAAATTAAATATGTGGACAGACCACATATTTAGTTGTTCAGTTTTAACCATGTTATCACGAATTTGTTCACTTACCTTTTTATAGTTTAAAAAAAACCCCAAATTATAAGCTTGTTGAAAGAAAGCTTATCAGTTGCCTTTACTTTGATGCATCAAAGGTGTCTAGTGTGACAGGGCACACTCAGCAGCATAGTGGGGAAGCTGGTGATTTGTGGTGCTTGGAACTGTCTTTTAGTGGAGGGGTCAGTAGGGCCTTCTTTCCAGCACCCTTTTCTTTTGCTATGCTGTTTCTCAGGCATAGCTCTATGATGGACAGTGCATCACGAGTCTGCTTACCTGAATTCACCAGGGAATTCTTACCTGTATTTTTCTGTGGATAACATTTTTCTCCTGAGCAATGACATAAACAGTATTTCTCAAACCTTTAAAACCAAGACCCCTTTGGATCAACCTGAGAACCTCACATCCCCCCAAGAGACAATATTCTCATATATCTTCTGAGAAAAGGAAGAGAGAATCCTTTTATTTTCTCCCAATTATAATTGATATGACTCTCCTCTCACTTACTGATGTTGAAGGTTATTACTCTAAAATAATGGCTACTTTTTAGGCCAACCTGATTACATTCGGAAATGTATATTTAGGGTATGGAAGGAAAAAGTGTATTTGTGGAGAAAGTCTTGCTAAATGAAGAGGTCTTGGTTTTGAAGTTCATCATGGTTGTTTTTAGTTATATACATTTGTTAAGTTCACAGCCAACTGGGAAACTTAAAGAGATAAGAATACTAGGCCACCTGACCTGTCTGCTGAGAAACCTGTGTGCACGTCAAGTAGCAACAGTTAGAACTGGACGTGGAACAACTGACTGGTTCAAAGTTGGGAAAGAAGTACAATAAGGCTGTATATTATTACCGTGCTGATTTAACTTATATGTACATTGTGTGAGATGCTGGGCTGGATGAATCATAAGCTAGAATCAAGATCACTGGGAGAAATATCAATAACCTCAGGTATGCAGGTGATACCACTCGTAATGGCAGAAAGTGAAGAGGAGCTAAAAAACCTTTTGATGACGGTGAAAGAGAAGAGTGAAAAAGCTTGCTTAAAACTCAGCGTTCAAAAAACTAAGATCATGGCATCCGGTCCCATCACTTCATGGCAAATAAATGGGGACAAAATGGAAAGAGTGACAGACCTTATTTTCTTGGGCTCCAAAATCACTGCAGATGGTGACTGCAGCCATGAAATTAAGACACTGACTCCTTGGAAGAAAAGCTATGGCAAACATAGATCGCGCTTTAAAAAGCAGAAACGTCACTTTGTCGGCAAGGTCCATATAGTCAAAGCTATGGTTTTTTCACTAGTCATGTGTGGATGTGACGGTTGGACCATAAAAAGACTGAGCACTGAAGAATTGATGCTTTTGAACTGTGGTGCTGGAGAAGACTTGAGAGTCCCTTGGACAGCAAGGAGATCAAACCAGTTAATCCTAAAGAAAATAGACCCTTAATATTCATTGGAAGGACTGATGCTGAAGCTCCAATACTTTGGCCACCTGATGTGAAGAGCTGACTCATTGGAAAAGACTCTGATGCTAGGAAAATATTTCCAGTCAAAGCAGAATCCAAAATTATTTTTCATGACCCTCCGTCCCCAAGAAGTTTTCAAACTGAAATATATTTGTCATATAACATTGTGTGAGTTTAAAGTGTATAACATGTTGATTTGATAACTTTATGTATTGCAGTATGACTGACATTGTAGGGTTAGCCACTGTCTATCCTGCCACATAATTATCATTGCTCTTCTGTGGTGGAAAAATTAAGATCTAGTCTCAGCAAGTCTGATGTTTATAACTCGGTGTTGTCTATAACTGCTGTACTGTGCATTAGATTGCCAGAATTTGTTTATCTACTAGTTGCAAGTTTGTATCCTGAAACAGCATCCTTCCCCACCCCTGATAACTACCATTTTATTCTCTTTTTATGAATTTAGCTTTTCTTAGATTCTGCATGTACGATAGAATACACTATTTGTCTGTCTGCTTATTGCATTTAACATCATGTCTTCAAGCCACCCACATTGTTGCAAATGGGAGCATTTCCTTCTTTCTCATGGTTGGCTGATATTACACACACACACACACACACACACACACACACACACACACACACACACACACAGTATCGTCTTGATCCATTCATCTCCTTCCCCACCCCTGATAACTACCATTTTATTCTCTTTTTATGAATTCAGCTTTTCTTGGATTCCGCATGTATGATAGCATACGCTATTTGTCTGTCTGTTTATTGCATTTAACATCATGTCTTCAAGGCCACCCACATTGTTGCAAATGGGAGCATTTCCTTCTTTCTCATGGCTGGCTGATATTACACGCGCGCGCGCGCACACACAGTGTCGTCTTGATCCATTCATCCATTGACTGGCACTTAGGTTACTCCCATTTCCATATCTTTGCTACTGTGAACAGCGTTGCAGTGATCACGGGAGTGCATATGTCTCTTTGCTGTCTTGTTTTTATTTCCTTTGGGTGTACACTCCGAAGTGGAATTGCCTGATCACATGGTCTTTCTGTTTTTAAGTTTTTTGAGAAACCTGCGTGTTGTTTCGTTAGTGGCTGCAGCAGTTTCCATCCCTACCAACAGCATACAAGGGTTCATCTTTCTCCACGTTCTTGGCAATGCTTGTTATCTCTTTTCTTCTTGATGATAGCCATTCTAACAGATGTGAGATGATAGTTCATTGTAGTTTTGACTTGCCTTTCCCTAATGGTTAAGTGATGTTGGTACCTATTTGTGTACCTCTTGGCCATTGGGATATCTTCTTTGGGAAAATGTCTCTTTCGTTCCTCAGCTAGCTTTTAAATCAGATATTTGGTTTTTATTATTGAGTTATATGAGGTCTTTATGTATTTTGGATATTAACTCCTTATCCCATATATGGTTTGCAAATATTTGCTCCCACTCTATTTTCATCCTTTTCATTTTGTTGAATGTTTCCTTTGCTCTGAAGAATTTTTTTATTTTTGATTTCCATTGACTCATACTCTTTTCTTATGATTCTACTGTTGGCAACTTTTAACTCCTAACATTTCTCTGCTGGTTGTGGAGTTCCAAATGCCATCCAAAATGAATGCACAATGCAACTTTTCCCAGACTGTGCCCATAGGTGCCCTTGAGGGGGTCATGCTGATTGGTGGAAACGGAGAACTTTTAATTGCATGAAGAAACCTACCATTAGATGTCTCCAACATTCATATTCATTTTGGGAGTGAATGCACTGGTTTAATACGTGTACATTGAAAATACCTGTCTTGCCTAAAGAGGAGTCCTCTTTACTTTAGGCAGAATGAGGTCTCAGCAGTAAAGAATCTGCCTGCAATGCAGGAGACGTGGGTTTGATCTGTGGGTTGGGAAGATCCCCTGGAAGAAGAAATGGCAACACTCCCCAGTGTTCTGGCCGGGGAAACCCCATGGACAGAGGAGCCTGGCAGCCTACGGTCCATGGGGTCACAAAGAGTCAGACACAAGTGAAAGGACCGAGCACGCACACACAGGATATATCTCTACTTGTTGGGGAGAAAACTACTAATACAGAGGTTGGGATCATCTTATTTTGGGATTGTTTAGTGACTGCGTGTTTCCAGCTGGTTTATTTTTCTAAGAATACATTCTTTCCTCTCCTGCTTTCCAACTCTTGACTTGTATGTGTCCATACAGAGAAACATCTGGTATTCTGAGAATTTTATTTTTGGTGGCAACTGAATATTTTTATAGCACTCTTGTTTGTATTGTAGCTCCCAAACATAATGGAGCATGATTAATAAAGAGCAATTTGCAAATGTATATAACATACATGATTTTGTATGAGTATGATTGAATGTTCCATGAGGCTCTGTGAGTATAAATGAGAATTTCTCTCTAAAAGCACTCATGAGCTTCTGGCATCATGTCATTTTCACTTGTCATTGTGTACTTAGCACAAAGACTTACAGTAAACCTTGAATGAATGGTAAGATGTGTATAGTTCTTAAACATGACTTGTATGTGGCTTACCAGCCTGTTGATTTTTTACTTGGAAATAAATACATGAAATGTTCGCATTGCCAAAGTAAGTTCAGAGTTGGATTTTTATACATTCAAGAAAATAAATAGGGGATGCAAACCAGTTTAGTGTTGGGGTGACTAAAACCATGACGATGGGTTAGATGGAGTAAATGAAATTGAAATACAAGAATAAGTCATACATCAAGAATTAATTTGAAGTATCACATTATACATTCAAGGTGATGATGAAGCAATTGAATAGAAGTTTGAAATGTGAAATGCTATGAGGATAGTAGATTGGAAAAAGTAAGTTGTTGTTAGAATACCCAATTGTTGTGGTCTTTGCCTCTCAAAATTCAAACAACAGCTGTACTACATTTATAGTCTTCACTATTTATAGTTTGAGAACCAATGTTACAAGCAAGAAACTATGTATTAAGATATTTATAGCAATTTTACTTCACAATTTTAGATGCTTGGAAGTCTGATGCATCTAGTTTTCACCAGTTTTAGAGTTAGACGTGTGCTGTGCAGAACCCTTTATGCAAAAACACATTTTCTAAAAGAACAGTTGCAAGAAATTTTTCTGCCAAGAGGGGCCAGAGATCACATTTTCCAGGGAAGAGTGTTTGCAAGCCACTTTGATGGGTTTTGAGGAGTTTAGGTTGACATGAGGGGTCATCTGGACATAGGAGATGAAATCAATTTCACGAAGATAAATTACAGTTGATTAGAATTAGACTGTGCTTTGGTTAAATGCCTCATTGTGCAATAAGGTATAATTGTAACTAGATGAAAATGCAGCGGCTTGTAGAGGCGGGTGTCTGTTATATAAAGAGTTTGCTATTTCTGTGTCAGGTTTCGGACGGAAGGCTGCTTCAATAGCAGGGCTTGGGGATAGTTTTTAGAGACATTTCATGGTTGAAATGTCTTTCTGTGATTGTTTCCTGTAATAAGACCAGTGCCAAGACTTGAGAGTGTTCCTTTAAAGCTTTTTGAAAAACTGTGGGAGCCATTGTGGTAGCCAGTTTCATGATAGTGTGAACGGGAGGGAAGAAACCTCTATCAGGCTGTTAGATGCTCCATACATATGTCTTCAAATGTTGGGAGAACCCCAGCACTGCTTTCACTAATTATTTTGTTTTTAGGCATAACTTGTCTCCCTAAATTAGGTGATTAATTTCATGTGTATTGAGATCCTGTCTTGGATTCCATGTTTCTGTGTTGGTTGTTCTTACAGTGTTAGGCGAGAAGTAGATGGTCAGTAAGACTGTGCTAATTCATTTGGAAAGGTTGGACCGTAAGCAGGTGGCACTCGTAGCTGCGTGGTTGATAGTCTTTGAAAAAGTGTGTGCACAGCTGGATTTCTATGGACCTTCTTCACAGTGGACCCATAAAGCAGTGGTTATAAGCACAGACTCTGGAGCCAGACTATCTGAGTTCAAATCCCAGCTTTTTTCAAATATTGCTGTGTGACCCTGGACAAGTTCCCCGACCTCTCCATGCAACAGTTTCCTCATGTCAGTGAGGATGACAGGACCGACTTGGGGTGGATGTAAGGATCACAAGAGTTAACACTTGAAGAGTGTTTAGAACAGTGCCTGTTGGGACTTCCCTGGTGGTGCAGGGGATAAGAACGTGCCTGCCAATGCAGGGGACATGGGTTTGATCCCCGGTCTGGGAAGATTCCACGTGCCACAGAATAACTAAGCCCGTGCACCACAACTCCTGAGCCAGCGTGCTGCACCCACGGAAGCCCGCATATCTAGAGCCCCTGCTCCACAACAAGAGAAGCCATTGCAGTGAGGAGCAAAGAGTATCCCCTAAATTTCTGCAACTAGAGAAAGCCGGCACAAAGCCGTGAAGACCCAGAGCAGTTAGAAGGAAAAAAAAAAAACAAACCAGCACCTGGCACTGAATCTATGTATCAGCTTGCTCTGCTTTCTGTTCACCCTCAAATTGTTAGCCAATAAGATTTAAAGTAATATTTACTTTAAAAAATTGTATTTATGATCTGAAACAGATGGAGGTCATTCCAGAGAAACCTGTGCACAGGGATAACAGTCACTTCAGTGACATCATCTTAAATATAAAAGACAATGGTTGACTGGTGTGATGAATAAATTTGCATGTATTTAAGCAATTATATGGATGTGTGAATACCAAGTTGGTATAAATTAACTCACAGGTTAATGCATGGAAATAAACCATATTGATTTGGTGCAACCTCTTCCTGGAACTTGGCAAGGAGTCACAGTAAATGGGGGATTGCTACTTTATACATAGCCCACAGCTTCTTTGGTGTAATAAACCATGACGTTCCTTTTAGCTGTTATCACATCCAAATGGCCAAATCATTAAAGGTTAGTTCCTTTGGTGTATTGAAGTAAGATAAATTTTGACCCAGAAATGGATACTTCTTGTATTCCAAACACTGAATAAATGCATATTGTTGTATTTGTTTAGGAAAAGGCACTTGTTCAAGAATATTCTGAAATGACAGGGAAGATTTTATTTAGTGTCTATGTGATTTGTTAGCCAGGTACCCAGATTGGTGTGCAGGGAGAGAAATTCACATGAAACTTTGTCCAGTCAGTTCTTTACCTGAGTGGTTCAGAGGTAAAAGAAAGCGGAATGGCTGTTCAGTGAATTGGTAGAATAGATTTGTTGTTGTTGTTTTGTTATGTTTAAATAAAGACAGATGGAAACCCAGGTTCTAGTTCTGGCTCGGCTGCTGACTGCCTGATCCTAGACAGTAAAAACAGCCCCAGTTTGTAAATTGAGGAGGTTGGACCAGATTGAGGAGGTTGGGCCTAAGGCTTCGTCTGACTGTCGTGTTCAGCGATTCTGAATTTAAAGAATTGTTTGAAAGTCCTTGTAAAGGGGCATGTACTATAACCAGATGAACTCTGGTCATAGAATCAATGAAATTCTACCTATTGTGAAAATGTCTTCAATGTAAAGGAAGATACAGTGTTGACAATAGGCAACATCAGGTAATTGGAATGAAAAACTAAAAAAAGGTTTTCTGAACACGCCTGATACTGTGTTTCTCTTTCCTTGGTTTTGGCTCTCCTGGGTCTCTGTGGCTGCGGGGGCTCTCTCTCGTTGTGGAGCATGAACTTCTCTAACTGTGGAGCAGGGGTGTGGCTGCTCTACTGCATGTGGAACCTTCCCCAGGCAGGGATCAAACCTGTGTTTCCTCCAGTGTCAGGAGGATACTTGGTCACTGGAGCCCCAGGAAAGCCCCGAATACTGTATTTCGGTGGAGGTGGTGGTTTGGTCGCTAAGTTGTGTCCGATTCTTGTGACCCCGACGGACTGTAGCCCTCCAGGCTCCTCTGTCCTTGGGGATTCTCCAGGCAAGGATACTGGAGTGGGTTGCCATGCCCTTCTCCCATTCTGTATTTTAAATTATGCTATATAGTATACTTTAAAATGTAATACTGGTAGCACATCTAGTAAGCTGCATTCATTGAGCAGCTGTTCCAAACCCAAGGAAGGATGAAGTTTGTGGAGATCTTAGTGCTCCTCCCCTCAAAAAGCAGAGGAAGATGTTGTCTTTGAACCATAGGGGTTTATTATCTGTTCAGAGTTGCGGATCTAGTTGTCTAATTTCCAAAGAATTTTTGCAATTTCAGTTAAGTGATACCTCGCACAAGGGCTTAAACTTTTCTTTTTTTTCCCTTGCCTTTCCTTCTGGTTATTAAGAGAATAAATGAGGAACAAGAAACCTCCACTTTCCCTTTTATTCCCTAAAGGCAATTGTTTTTAAGTTTGTATCCTTTGAGAAAGAGAGGGACTGTGGATGTGTGTTCAGGCGCACGTGTTTACATGTATTTGTGTGTGTGCCCAGTCACTGAGATGCGTCCGATTCTTTGCAGCCCTCCAGACTCCTCTGTCCATGGGATTTTCCAGACAAAAATACTGGAGTGGGTTGCCATTCCCTTCTCCGGGTCATCTCCAGCATCTCTTGCATCTCCTCCACTGGCAAGTGGATTCTTTACCACTGTGCCGCCTGGGAAGCCCTTTTACCTAAGTAAGATCATCTGTATGAACTGCTCTCTAAACCGCTCTTTAACTCAACAGAATAATGCCTTCCTTTCTCTCTGAAGGCATATGCAGCCACCTCAGTCTGTTTAACTGTTTCATTTTATGGAAGAATGATAATTTATTTACTCATTCTCCTATTGATGGATACACATGGATAGCTTTCAATATAAACAGTACATTAATGAGCATCATTTTTCCTTTAGAAGCCAAAGAATGAGTTTATTTGGGGTTTGTTAGGACTGCAGCCCAGGAGACACAGACCCAAGAAGCACTTGAGTTGTGTTCCACCAAAGTACAAAATGGGGCAAATTTGTTCCGGTGAGCATCATTGTATATTTATCTTTACCTTCTTAATTATTTCCTTAGAACTAATTTTTTGATGTAGAAACCTGTGTAAAAGGTTATGAGCATTTACAACTTATATACAAGCCATCAAACTGCTTGCAGAAAAGTTGTATATAAAATATTTTTGAAAGTTGAAAATTTGTTTAAAAAGTTAATTTTTAATTTTTAAATTAAAATATATGTAAATAAGTTCAGACAATTTTAAGCACAGGGAATATAGCCAATATTTTAAAATAACTGAATGAAGTAAAATGTATAAAAATTTTGAATCACTGTGCTTTATACTGGAAACTAATATATTATAAATCAACTATATTTCTCTCTATATGTGTGTACATATATATGTATATATATCTAACTGAATCTCTTTGCTGTACACCAGAAACTAACACAACATTGTAAATCAACTGTTTCAATAAAAATTAAAAAAAAATTTTTCAAGAGAAAAAGATTTGATGAATATGAGACCCTGAATGTCTCATAGCTGATGACTAGATAAATAAAACATGATCTGTCCCTACAATGGAATATTACTTGGCAATGAAAAGGAACAAAGTACTGATGTGTGCTACAACACACAGGAGCCTTTAAAACATTATGCTAGTGAAAGAAGCCAGTCGTAAAGGACCACATATTATATAATTCCATTTATATGAAGTGTCCAGACAGGCAAATTCATAGAGACAAAGTATGCTTGCTGATTGTCTAAGCCTGGTGGAGGGAGGGAGTCGAGAGGAAATGACTGCAAACAGGTATAGAATTTTCTTTGAGGGTGTTGAGAATGTTCTACAATTAATTGAGGTGATGGCTATGCACCTCTGTGACTATACCAAAACCCAGGGCTTTTCTGGGGGCTCAGATGGAAAAGAATCCACCAGCAATGCCGGAGACCTGGGTTTGATCCCTGGGTCAGGAAGATGCCTTGGAAAAGGGAATGGCAACCCACTCCAGGTTTCTTGCCTGGAGAATTCCATGGGCAGGGGACCTGGTGGGCCACGGTCAACGGGGTAGCAAAGAGTCAGACACGGCTGAGTGACTAACACTTTTCAAAGAACTGTATACTTTGAATTGGTGAATTGTGTTATATTTATTTTATATTTATATTATATATATAATTGTATATATATTTATGTTATATATAAAATTAGATCTCAGTAAAACTGTTATTTAAAAAATGAAGTGTATGGAGAATTGCATCAGGGCAGGCATAGAAAGTGGATGTTGGCAGCATGGAGTTCCTTAGGCATGAGTTAGTAATAGCCCACATATTTAGTCATTCACAGCCAATAGTATTCTTTTAAGATATTTAAAATCAAGGGAAAAAAAAAGTCCTTTAGTAATTAGAGGCTTGTCTAGGTGGATGGTTAAGGGATATTTCTAATCTTTATAAGTATTTTTTAAAATGTTTTATTTGGATTTGGTTAGGTATGATTAAAGTATACTTGAGGATTATTAGAGGAATAAGGATAAATTCCTAAGATTGAGAGAGAGTTATTGCTTTGTGGTTTTGCAGATGCTCAACTGTTGAATAAATAATGCTTTTGTTAAAATTCCATGGGGCACTCATCCGGAAAATAGGGTATAAGAAAGGAATGTGTGTTTGTGTGCATGTCTTCCACTATCTGTGGTCCTAAAGAATGTAAGAAGGTAAGTTTGACCAGTGAAATTCACAATTATAGTGCTTTATTTGGTAGTCCATTAATGAATTATTTTGTTACATCACATGTATTTGAGTAGTTATATTTTAAATCTTCTGTTTCTCTAATCAGAAATAAAGTTTGCAGTCAGATTTGTTCAAATCCCTTCTGGTTTGTTAGAATTGAATCAGTGTGCTCATAGCTGCTCTCTTCCTTATACTTTAGGAAGCAGAGATTTGTAATTTTGTATTTACAGAGATCAACAGAAAAGATCATTTGCCCCACACTCTGAGACTCTGCCAGATGTAATTTACATTTGAACAAGGATTTACAAAAGAACAAGGATTAAGTTAAACAATTAGAGCAGTATGCTACTGACTATATCCTAGGAAAACTATTTGGGTCAATAGTTTTTGTTTCCAACAAGCTCTTGCATTGTGAGTGCCCAGCAAATTGGTTGTAATTAATAATGGTCTTAGTGCTATTCTTTGTTTAGGAAGAAGGGAGCTAACAAAAAGAAGTTTGTGACTGCATTTTGTATCATCTTGGTTAATCAGAGAGTTTTAGTAATCTAACAACCGTTATTATGCTTACTTTTAAAGTTCACCAGTACTGTACTCTTAACTGTACTTGGGACTTCCCTGGGGGCTCCATGGTAAAGAACCCACCTGCTAATAATACTACAGACACAGGTTTGATCTCTGGGTCAGGAAGATCCTCTGGAGAAGGAAATGGCCCACTCCACTATTCTTGCCTAGGAAATTCTCATGGACTGAGGAGCCCGGTGGGCTACGGTCATGGCGCTCACACACACACACACACACACACACACACACACACACACACACACGGTCGCAGAGTCAGACACGACTGAAAACACATACACACACACGGATGTGTTTGTGGATGCATGTGTAATTTCTAAGGGTGAAAGTCCATATCCTTCATCAAAATATCAAAGATCTCCACAACTCCAGAAAATTAAGGACACTGGCGTCAGGTGTATTTTATGCTTGTGCTTAGAAGCGTGTTTTTCTTTCCCTATCCTAACTGGTTTCTTATTCCAGCTTCACTAACAACAGAATACATTTAGAGAGCCAAGGTCTCTAGACTTTAGTCACATTGTTGTCTTTACTAAAGTGCTGAAATATAACAGCAGCTGCCTGTTATTTCTCTAATCACTCAGTAGCCAGAATTAAAATGTTGTGGCTGGCTTTCATTCATTGCAGAAAGGCCTTTGTGGTCACTATAATAAATATTAAACAGAACTTTCCCCAAAGCCATTGGTCACATGCTTTGTCTCGCTAGTAATTAACCTATCACTGAGCTATGGCACACTCTGGTGACATTTCCCTAAAAGATTTATATTTAAGGCAAACCAGGGCATGATAGATTTTTTCTATGCAAAGTGCCTTTTTGACCCGGAGGAGGCTAATGTAAATTTCTAATGAGCTATGATGAATTGCGGTAGGTGAGTTTCAGCACTTCCTTTGAGATGGTATACACCCCCATCTCATCTGGTCCTGTTTTTCCTTAGGCCGTGTTGTATCGTGTACATTTGACTTGAGTATTCCTAGCGAATGTAATAGTCTAAAGCAAGAAGCTATTTATCATCCGCTTTTGCTTTCAAAGAGCTGGTAATCTCCTGCACAGCCCTTCTGTGCTGAGAAAGTGGACCTGTGATCCACTATGTGTCAAGTTGGGGAACAAAAACATTTCCCTTCAGTGTTTAGGCAGCATAACTTATTTTGCTCTAGAAAATCCACAGTGCTGGAGAGAGTGAATTGATTCCTGTCACTGTTTTCAGAAATTGGCAGACATCCTTTTGTATTTATTTCTTAGTCTGCAAAGAAAGCAGTGCTCTTTGTAAACAGACGTTTGTGAAGCCGCAGTGTCCTTATCCAAAGCAGGAGCACTTGTGATGTCATAAGAAGGCGCTTCACTATTGGATGAGAGTTTTAGGCCAGCACCCCTTCCTGACATCCCGTCGGTGCTTCAGTCTGATCATTCCAGAGTCTCTTCATCCGAGACCAGTGGGAGGGAGCAGGTAACCCAGTTCTGCGATTCTTTACAATCCAGCATGATTAAAATAGGATCGAGGCATAAAAAAAGCATCCTCAGTATCCAGTGACATTTCCTATGCTGAGTTTTTAGTCTCTTTTTATTCCCCCCGCTCAGTCGTGTCCAACTCTTTGTGACCTCATGGACTGTCCATGGAATTCTCCAGGCCAAAATACTGGAGTGGGTAGCCTTTCCCTGCTCCAGGGGATTTTCCCAACCCAGGGATTGAACCGAGGTCTCCTGCATTGTAGATGGATTTTTTACCAGCTGAGCCACAAGGGAAACCCAGTCTCTCCTTGGGCATCAATTTAAAAATTTTTTTGCAGCTTCCACCTTTTAAGCCTTTGTTGCTTTTGCTTTGTGATATCTCTCTGTGTATATGAGATATATAATAATTTACTTTTTAAACTGTTTGAGAATAGGTTACATACATCTTAGCCCTTTAGCCCTGAATAATTCAGGGTGTATTTTCTAAGAATGTAACCAAAATTAGAAAATTTAGCAATCAAATTTTGACATTAAGGGGGAATGTGGAAATAAAATAGGGATCAAGCCCAGGTCTCCCGCATTGCAGGCAGATTCTTTAATAGCAGAGCTAGAGAAGCCTGGAAACAAAGTAGCTAGCCTTAATTATTATTTGTTTTCACATTTTGCTAAGATAAATTTGTTCTTTTACAGTCAGAGCTCTCTAAAACAGAACTATGTAAATTACCTTTATTAAAAAGTTTTTGAAGCATTGCATGTATAATGAAGGAGTGCATCATTTATATATGTTGAGTTTTAACAGTAAAGAAAAATGCTGAAGTACCCAATCTCACTACCGAGTTTGTACTTTTGAAGTCCCTATAATGACTTTTCCTCACCCCATTCCTCTCCGTGGCCCCAGAAGGAAGCTACTCTCTGACTTTCATGTACTTCTTTCTGTTCATTTTCTTTATGACGTAACTAGACTTAATTTTCTGTTTGCCTGACAATCATGTAATTAAATCTTTTTCTAAATGGACTGATACTCTTTGTACTTTCCTCTCCATGTCATTTGCTTCACTTTTGTGGGGGAGAGCTTTATTAAGGCATAATTTGCATGCGGTAAAATTCACCCACATAAGGTACAGTTTTGGGTGAGTGTTGGTGCATGTATACCGTTGTGCAACCATCTCCACAGTCAGCTTTGTTTTGATTCACTTGTTTCTGTTGATGGAAGTAGCGGTGGTTTATTCACTTCTGCTGTTGTGCGGTATTCCATTGTATGAATATACTACAGTTTATCCTTTTGTTGTTGATGGACATGTGGGTTGTTGCCAGGTTTGAGCTTTTATTAACAATGCTGCTATGCACATTATTGCTGGATTGTGGGATATGTGTATGTGTGTGTGTGTGTGTAACATTTTTTCTAAAGTGGTTATATCACCATCAGTGGTATAGGATAACGATACTACTTGTGCCAATGATAGTACTTGATATTATGCAACTTTAAAATTTGTATCAATTTGGAGCATGTGAAATACTGTCTCAGTTGTGGTTTTAATTTGCATGTCCTTCAGGACTAATGGCTTCCCTGGTGGCTCAGATGGTTAAGAATCTGCCTGCAATGCAGGAGACCCGGGTTCTTTCCCTGGCTTGAGAATCCCCTGGAGAAGGAAATAGCAACCCACTCCAGTATTCTTGCCTGGAAAAGCCCATGGAAAAAGGAGCCTGGCAGGCTACAGTCCGTGGGGTCGCAGAGAGTCAGACACAGTCCATGGGGTCACAAAGAGTCAGACTGAGCAACCAACACTTTCACTTTCACTTTCTTTCATGACTGATGTGATGAACATCTTTTCAGGTACTTATTGGCTATTAATTTGCTTTCTTTTAAAAGTGTTTGCTTATTATTTTGCCCACTTTCCTTATTTTTTGCCTTTTTTCTAATCGAGTCCTAGAAGTTATTTAGACTGTTCATATTACTCTTCTGTCATATACAAATATCTTTTCCCCAGCTAGTGGTTTCTCTTTTCACTTGGTTTTAATTGCTTTTGATAATCAGAAGCTCTAGTTTTAAAAATACTCAAATCTACTATTTATCTTTATTTAAGATTAATATCTCGTGTGTCTTGTTTTAAAAAGTCCTTTACTGCAGGAAGGCTATATAGTATCCTTGAATTTTCTTCCATAAATTTTGAAATTTCACATTTGAATCTTTGAAATCCTTGAAATTGATTTTTAAAAATATGGTATGAGGTAAGGATTAATTATCCCTCTGTATAGATAACCTGTTGCCCAGCACTGTTTATTGACTAGCCCAGCTTTTCTCACTTATCTGTTCTACTAATTCTGTCATATCAAGTTTCCAGATAACCAAGGATCATTTTCTGAGCTCTTGATTCTGTTTCAGAGCCCTTGTGTCTTTCCCTGAGTACTCCATCCTCTGCAATTACTGATAACCATAATGCCAGCTTCCCCTCTTTGTTCTGCTTCATGGGTAGACTGGTCCTTATAGATTTCCATTAAGAAATTATGTTGTAGGTCTGTCTCCCAAGGCAATAGAAATAAAAGCAAAAATTAACAAATGGGACCTAACCACATTTACAAGCTTTTGTACAACAAAGGAAACCATAAAGAAAATAAAAAGGCAGCCTAGGGACTGGAGAAGGTATTTGCCGATGATGCGACCAAGGTCTTAATTTCCAAAATACACAAAAAGAACTTATGTCGTGATGGCTTTGGGTGTATAGCTCAAGGTGGAAAGAACTGACATCTTTATGGTATGGAATTTTCTAACCCGAGAATGTCATGTCTTTCTCAATTTCTTCTATAACAATAGATTTTAAATTATAGAAGTCTTCATAAAGTTCTTACACAGATTTTCTTAGATTTGCACATAGGTCCTTAAATTTGTTATTTTGCTATTATTAAATGGTACCTTTTTAAAACTTTTATTGCAGTATGTAATATGATGTGCAGTTTTTTTTTTTCTGTATGTATAAATGCAGTTTGCTGAGTTCTAGAACTCATCACCAGCACCCTGACCAAGAACCAGAAGATTCTGCAGCAGCTCTGCTCATATCCCTTTAACTGCCAGCCCGCTAAGGGCTGCCCACTGTCTTGACTTCCAAAAGTGTGGGTCAGTTTGGCCTGTTTGTAGACTTGATGTGGATGAATTAGAGGGCTTGTATTCTTCTCTAACTGGCTTCTTTTGCTCAGTGTTTTATTTGTGTTCATCTAGTTATAAATGTACAATAGATTCTCAATGTGTAGTATTCAGCTGTGTGCCTATACCACAAGTGGTCATTTTAAGTTGCATTTTCTGAGTCTTTTTGTTATGCTAATGACTGTTGCATATACTGACTTTTATAGGCTGTAAGCTTGCTAAATTCTCATGAATTCTAATATCTCTTGGTAGATGGTTTGAGACTTTCTTTACAGTTGCTCGTATTGTTTGTTAATAATGATTTTCTATTTGGGTTTTTTTTTTCCCCTTAGTCCTTATGTCTTTCATTTCTTTTGATTAAGATAAGAAACCAGCATAAGAGAAGCCAGAAGTGAAAAATTATGGGATATGTACTTTCTGAATAAATTAGACAGGTTTTCCTTCGAGGTTTTTTTTGGGGGGGAGGTGCTGAGTTCTGCTTCCTTCCAGTGCCTGTTCAGTTTGGACAGGGGAGTCTTGAAGTCGGTGAGACCAAGGGCAGTAGCTCCCTTGCCCCTGGCCTCTGGTTCACATCTGTGTGACCGGAAATGAGTCTTTTTCCTGGGGATCTTGCCAGGCTGTCATAATTGGTTACTCTGTTCTTGGTTTACCAGTACAGTTGGAGAGCCAAAGGATGTGGAGGTCATCTGTGTTCTAGCATATGTTTGTTGTTTAACTGAATGAAAATAGATTTGGGACGCACTGAACCCAGAAAGGCACAGAGAAGTTCCAGTCTCCTGGATCTGCGTCTGAAGCACTCCAGTGTGATTCAAGACGTCTTGAATCACAAGTTACCATGTGATTTCTCAGATGATGACAGTGATAAAGACAGTAAGGCTCACCTGTGAAGTCTCAACAGGGAATTTTTTTACCTACAAATGAAAGCTGAATCGATCATCTGTATAGTAATGTAATTATAGCTCGAGATGCTGAGTAGTGAGAAAAGTCTTAAATAAGCATGTGTGATTAGAAAAGCACATTTCTAAGTCATGATTCTTTCCCCCTATGTGTTAAAAGTGGATATGGGAAAGTGTTAGGCATCATCTTAATACAATTGAAGTTTTCTTAACTGATCTCCATTTGCCCAATTTGCAGCATTGACTGGTGTCCCCTGCTCTTTCTGTACCACAAATCAACTGATGTCCATGGCAGGAATAATGTTAATGGACATTCCACTTGGACCCCCAAGCATTGCCTCCCCCTCCCAGTGGAAGCTACCAAGCATTTGTCCTCAAGTTGTGGAATTTAAGAAAATATTATGTAGGTCAAGGAAATATGAATGCAGAAAGATTCCCATTCTCTGCAAGATGGACATCTCAAATCGGCAGCATCAGCGTCTTCTGGGAATTGTTAGAAATGTAGATTCTTGGGCCTCATCACAGACCTGATGAATCAGAAACTCTGAAAGGCCCGGGAACCTTCTGTTTTATCAACCCCTCCAGCTGATTGTGAAGTATGCTAATGTTTGAGAACCGCTGTGCCGAGAAATATTGCAGCTGGGGAATTCCCTGGGGGTCCAGTGGTTAGGACTCTGGGCTTTCACTGCCGAGGGCAGGAGTTCAATCCCTGACTGGGGAACTGAGACCCTGCAGACTGCATGGCGTGGCCAAATATATTGCAGTTGAACTAAGTACAGGAAGGAAGAGGGATTATAAAAATATAGGCAGCTTCTGCACTCAGATTGTGTTTCAAAGGTCTTCTAGTTCTTGAGTCTCTTTAAAGAAACACAAGCCAAAAGTTGATTACAAATCATGGTGTAGTTTACAAAGAAAAAACAACCAGGACTTCATTCAGCAGACCATTTTCAAAGAAATGGCCTTCGCCTCACAACTTAAGGTTGAGGAATGAGTGAACATATGACATCAATTGACATCAATGTGTTTAGAAGAGCTAGTATCAGTTTTTATGATTCTCCACTTTCATCTCTTTTTTCCACTGACTGTCCAGCTGCTGAAGTGAGCCTGTAAGTGAGGAAAGGTTTGACTTGTTTGATAAACCTAATAACCAGGGCTGATAGACATCTCATACATACTGGAAGAGCTGATCAGCCAACGTCTGTTCTGAAATCTGTTGTGTCGTTTAATCCATATCATACCTTTATGAAGTAGGTACCCATTTTAGAGGTGGATGGGGCTCCAATTTGAAGACTGTACTGCTAATTAAGTGGCAGCACCAAAATTTAAATCTAGGTGAGCTGCGGGTTGTTCTGCTGGTGGCTTTGTGTACATGTCAGTGAACAGAAGTATATACTGATATTAGCATTGTTAGCTAGAAAGAGAACAAATAATCTGGTATCTGTGACCAGGCCTTCTAATTCTCACTAGGGGCTCCCTGTGCCCCCGTGTTACGTTCATTTGCTGTGCAAAATCGCTTCAGTCGTATCTGACTCTCTGGACTGTAAGTTGCCAGATTCCTCAGTCCGTGGGATTCTCCAGGTAAGAATATTGGAGTGGGTTGCCATTCCTTCTCCAGGGCCTCTTCCTGACCCAGGGATCGAACCTGTGTCTCTTATGTCTCCTTCATTGGCAGGCAGATTCCTTACCACTAGTGCCACTTGGAAAGCCCTAAATCTTAACATGGTTAATTAAATAGATTTCATAATAAGAAAGTGAAGAGTATTCTCTGAATCATACATATAGGAGTATAGTGAGTTTCTGCTGTGTTTCACTTTGATTTGAGAATGAAAGCAAAAAGCGAATGTATTAGTTTGCTAGGGCTACTGTAATAAAGTGCTGTAGACTGGGTGGCTTAAAAGAACTTTATTTTCTTGTAGTCCTGGAGGCTAGAACTCTAAAATTAAGGTGCGGGTAAAGTCGGTTTCCTCTGAAGCGGCTCTCCTTGGCTTATATCTGGCTGCAGAAGTCTCCCTACCATGAGTACAGATGTCATACCAACCTTGTATCAGATAATTCACCCAGGCTTTTAAACCTTTCTTTGAAAGAAACACCAAATTATAACAAAATATTTAAAAGCTTAGTGGAGAAAAAGTGTGCATAAAACCATCCATTTTCCCTTGCCTGTCTCCCATGAAGAAACTCAAGCTCTGTGTTTAGTCAGGATTTCTTTCACAGAAACTGTTGTATCCTTAACCAGAGAAGTTCTGGCTGCAACAGTATTACAGCATATGTATTTGGTACAACTGGCAGCCCAGAAACCTGGGCTCTGGTCCTGGGTGTCATTGACCAGCCGTGCTGACCTGAACGAATTTACACACCTGTGAAATGAGATTTGGACTCCCTCGTCACTGTGGTTCTGATTCTGGGTGTCAGTAGCATGCTAGCCAGTACAACCTCGTGAGCCTCATTTCCATTTCAAATGGTTAGATTCTCAGGCATTGACAGTGGAAGAGTTGAACGATAAGCTTCTGTTCGAGGAGTAAATGTAAATCAAAACACATCAAGTATAACTTCTATGTCTTTGTTATGTCACAGTGAGGTTTATCATCCCTGAATTGGATGATACTGGATTTCAGATGTACTGAAACATCTGTTACTAGGATATGCACCAGAATGCCTTATTGTCTTCCTCACAGGAAATGTTGTTTATAGATATCTTCTGTTGTTTTAGTATTGTTAATATGTAGCAGATGCCCAGGGCCATGAGGGGAGGGGCGGGGGAGAAGGGGGACGTGGCCTTGAGCACCTTAGAATTGTTCCAAGATTTAAATTTGTTTCCCTTTAAATGTTTATTCTATAGGAACAAATAACGGAGGTCTTTTTTTTTTTTTTTTTTATAACGGAGGTCTTAAAGAAGAGATTTGTGCCAACTTGCTTGCATAGGAGTTGCATATGTATTAGGGTGAAATGATGCTTGTCTTTATCATCATAGGGTTTTTGACATGTAAAGACTATAAAATTAAATGTGATTGGTTGACTAAATTGAACTGATTTTACGGAATGAGTAAATAAAAATTAACTGAGTACATCCTACATATTAAAGCAGTTCTTGTACTGGTTAAAGATGTAGCTGCTTCAGGAGTTAGAGTCTAAAGACGTTCAGTTCCCAGAGAACGGTTTAAGGAAAACCTACATATGGCAAGAAGACAGAGGAAAGAGATTTTTTTTTAAGTACCATATTGTATCCATTATAGTTCAGAAAACTAAGGTACTAGTTTTTGGCATTTCAGTGAGGCTTAGTTGCTGAGTTTCGAGTGAAAGATATTTCAATTAGTGCGGCTTTATCCTTTGAATGAAATTAATTTTAGATCAAGTCATAAGTGTGTGTTTCAAGGCTGTCAGAATAGAATAAGCCCTATTCTTCATTAGGGGAAACAGTAGACTGACAGATTCCCTCGTCGTTCAGGGCCGGGGTGTGTAGTCCATCTTCCTGAAGACATTCAGGATTTCTTCTGCTGTCGTCTATGTCTCCACCCCCCAACCTTCAGGAACACGTCATACCTTTCTTGAACCATTGTTCACATTTTATGTTATTCTACCATTTTTTTTTGGTATGTCTTATCTCCATCTCTCCCTCACCCCTTCCTTCCACAGGCCTCTGTTGAGCACCTACTGTGTGTCAGGTACCCTGCTTCCTAATTGGCTTGTCATCTGTTTAAAAGCAAGATAGGTTCTTGACCATTTTACATCATACAACTGATAATTAAGGAACACTGATGCTTGAGGTGCTGAGTCAATCTCTAGAGTTCTCTAATTTCACTTGTCAAAGGCCTCAATAAATCACCCTAGTTCTGCACTTAAAAGTCACCTTTGTTTGCTTCCCATAACTACATGAAGAGACCTTCTGTCACTTTTCCAAACGATGCACTTAGACGCACTGTCTTCAGGGCTGTGGAATAAGCTCTTGCGAGCTGTGCTCAGCAGTTGCAAGAAACATCTACAAGGGCCACAGAGTAAAGGAAACACAGATCACTGCTATTAATACATCAGAGTGTAATCCATACTGAGGGTGTGCTTTCTCTAGAATGTAGGACCAGCCAGCAATAACAGCTCTTGGAATTACCAGAGATGTCAAATTGCTGTTCTCGGCTTTGGGTTGTTGGTGGCCTATGTGAAATCCTGACTCCCTCTTCTTTTCCCCTAACAAACTTTCCAGCTGTTGCTCTTTAGTTTTCCTTTTACCCCTAAGGAAATGAAAACCCATTTAAATGTAATATGTAAATTTGCTTCATAGAAACCCTACTATGCATTTTAAAATGAATGTTTTTAAAAATAATAGTTAGTGTTGTTGTTGTTCAGTTGCTAAGTCATGTCAGCTCTTTGTGAGCCCATGGACTGCAGCGCACCAGGCTCCTCGATCCTTCACTGTCTCCTGGGATTTGCTCAAACTCATGTGTTTTTGACATGTAAAGACTATAAAATTAAATGTGATTGGTTGACTAAATTGAACTGATTTTACGGAATGAGTAAATAAAAATTAACTGAGTACATCCTACATATTAAAGCAGTGCTTGTACTGGTTAAAGATGTAGCTGCTTCAGGAGTTAGAGTCTAAAGACGTTCAGTTCCCAGAGAACGGTTTAAGGAAAACCTACATATGGCAAGAAGACAGAGGAAAGAGATTTTTTTTTAAGTACCATATTGTATCCATTATAGTTCAGAAAACTAAGGTACTAGTTTTTGGCATTTCAGTGAGGCTTAGTTGCTGAGTTTCGAGTGAAAGATATTTCAATTAGTGCGGCTTTATCCTTTGAATGAAATTAATTTTAGATCAAGTCATAAGTGTGTGTTTCAAGGCTGTCAGAATAGAATAAGCCCTATTCTTCATTAGGGGAAACAGTAGACTGACAGATTCCCTCGTCGTTCAGGGCCGGGGTGTGTAGTCCATCTTCCTGAAGACATTCAGGATTTCTTCTGCTGTCGTCTATGTCTCCACCCCCCAACCTTCAGGAACACGTCATACCTTTCTTGAACCATTGTTCACATTTTATGTTATTCTACCATTTTTTTTTGGTATGTCTTATCTCCATCTCTCCCTCACCCCTTCCTTCCACAGGCCTCTGTTGAGCACCTACTGTGTGTCAGGTACCCTGCTTCCTAATTGGCTTGTCATCTGTTTAAAAGCAAGATAGGTTCTTGACCATTTTACATCATACAACTGATAATTAAGGAACACTGATGCTTGAGGTGCTGAGTCAATCTCTAGAGTCCTCTAATTTCACTTGTCAAAGGCCTCAATAAATCACCCTAGTTCTGCACTTAAAAGTCACCTTTGTTTGCTTCCCATAACTACATGAAGAGACCTTCTGTCACTTTTCCAAACGATGCACTTAGACGCACTGTCTTCAGGGCTGTGGAATAAGCTCTTGCGAGCTGTGCTCAGCAGTTGCAAGAAACATCTACAAGGGCCACAGAGTAAAGGAAACACAGATCACTGCTATTAATACATCAGAGTGTAATCCATACTGAGGGTGTGCTTTCTCTAGAATGTAGGACCAGCCAGCAATAACAGCTCTTGGAATTACCAGAGACGTCAAATTGCTGTTCTCGGCTTTGGGTTGTTGGTGGCCTATGTGAAATCCTGACTCCCTCTTCTTTTCCCCTAACAAGCTTTCCAGCTGTTGCTCTTTAGTTTTCCTTTTACCCCTAAGGAAATGAAAACCCATTTAAATGTAATATGTAAATTTGCTTCATAGAAACCCTACTATGCATTTTAAAATGAATGTTTTTAAAAATAATATGTTAGTGTTGTTGTTGTTCAGTTGCTAAGTCATGTCAGCTCTTTGTGAGCCCATGGACTGCAGCGCACCAGGCTCCTCGATCCTTCACTGTCTCCTGGGATTTGCTCAAACTCATGTCCATTGAGTCAGTGATGCTATCCAACCATCTCATCTTCCGCCATCCCCTTCTCCTTTTGCCTTCAGTCTTTCCCAGTCTCAAGGTTTTTTCCAATGGGCTCTTTGCATCAAGTGGCCGAAGTATTGGAGCTTCAGCTTCAGCATCAATCCTTCCAGTGAATATTCAGGGTTGATTTCCTTTAGGATGGACTGGTTGGATCTCCTTGCTGTCCAAGGGACTCTCAAGAGTCTTCTCCAGCACCACAGTTGGAAGGCATCGGTTTTTTGACACTTATGGTCCAACTCTCACATCCATCCATGACTACTGGAAAAACCATAGCTTTGACTACATGGACCTTTGTCATGTCAGCAAAGTGATGTCTCTGCTTTTTAATATGCTAGTTAGTGTTGCTCATTAATTTTACTTGTGAATATAGTTGAGACTGTTGCCTTGCTGGTTTTCAGGAGGTTTGTTAATTTTCATGAACCTCCTCTGTGAACTAGGGTAGTAGTAGCAACATCATGGGTTTATGGTGCTCAAATGAGATGATACTTGGCACCAGGCCTGGCATGTTGTATTGGGTTGGCCAAAAAGTTTGTTCAGGGTTTTCTGTACCATCTTCAATTTTTAAAATCTCCTGTCTCTTCTTACAACATTGCTCATGACTATGAAGCCTAGGACAGTGCTTATATTTAAGCCTCTCAAACATGTAAGGCTTGTGTTTGGGGGAGTGGGTAGGGTTCAGAGACATCTCACTGGCTTACTGAAAATGTAGGGCAGTGTGAAATAAGAACTGTATAAACAGTCTTTGCCTATGTTCCTGACACAGAGCTCCTTAAATCCATTGGAGCTTTCTGGGTGATGAGAACATCTTTTGTTCAAATGAAGGAACTCTTGGTGGATTCCTGGTTGAAGACTGTTCACAAGACCAAACCATAGAATAGAAACTTGAGTCCTTCAGCAACTTTCCCCACTTCTGAAAGATGATTGGAAATGTAGTTAATCATCTATCATGCCTAGGCAATGGAACCTCCATTAAAAACCCAAAAGTTTGGGATTCAGAAGGCTCTCAGGTTGGTGAACAAACATCCATGTGCCAGGAGAGTGGCCTGTCCCCACTCTACAGGGAACAGAAGCTCCCACACTTGGGACCTTTGTGGATCTCTGTGTACCTCTTCATCTGCTTGTCATCCATATCTTTTCAGTTCAGTTCAGTTGCTCATTCGTGTCCAACTCTTTGCAGCCCCATGGACTGCAGCACACCAGGCCTCCCTGTCCAAAACCAACTCCCGGAGTTTGCTCAAACTCACGTCTATTGAGTTGGTGATGCCATCCAGCCATCTCATCCTCTGTCATCCCCTTCTCCTCCTGCCCTCAATCTTTCCCAGCATCAGGGTCTTTTCCAATGAGTCAGCTCTTCGCATCAGGTGGCCAAAGTATTGGAGTTTCAGCTTCAGCATCAGTCCTTCCAATGAACACCCAGGACTGATTTCCTTTAGGATGGACTGGTTGGATCTCCTTGTAGTCCAAGGGACTCTCAAGAGTCTTCTCCAACACCACAGTTCAAAAGCATCAGTTCTTTGGTGCTCAGCTTTCTTTATAGTCCAGCTCTAACATCTACACATGACTACTGGAAAAGCTATAGCTTTGACTAGATGAACCTTTGTTGGCAAAGTAATGTCTCTGCTTTTTAATATGCAGTCTAGGTTGGTCTTAACTTTTCTTCCAAGGAGCAAGCGTCTTTTAATTTCATGGCTGTAGTCACCATCTGCAGTGATTTTTTATAATACCCTTTGTTACCTAATGAACCAGTGTATGTGTTTCCCTGAGCTCTGTGAGCTGTTCTGGCAAATGACTGAGCCTGAGGAGGAGGCTTGGGAACCCCTGGTTTAGAGCTGGTTGTTCAGAAGCACAGGCAATAACCTGTACTTGCATCTGGAGTCTGAAGCAGTGGCGAGGGCCGGGGGCCAGTCATGTGGACCTGAGCCCTTAACCACAGGGTTCTGATGCTCACTCCAGGCAGACAGTGTCAGAATGGTGTGGTAGGGAAACCCATAGACCTGGTGTCGAAAGTGCTGTGAGTGTTTGAGTAAAGGGCGAACGGTGGTGTTTTTCTAGACAGGCAATGAAGAGGCGGCCCAGCTCTCTCCTGTGATGTCTGATCAACTGTTCTAATAGTGTTGATTTATCATTGACTTTTACGTAAGTGATAAGGCACAATTAGTTGTTCGTCTTCATTTGTGTTGGTCGTGTAGGGGCTTCTGTGTTATTCTCATTGGAGGAAATTTCTGTTTTCATTTAAGAATGACCTCTGCACAATCAGTGCACTAAGATGAAAGGAAAGTGAAAGTGAAGTCGCTCAGTCGTGTCCGACTCTTTGCCACCCTGTGGACCGTAGCCCACCAGGCTTCTCTGTCCATGGGATTCTCTAGGCAAGAATACTGGAGTGGGTTACCATTTCCTTCTCCAGGGCATCTTCCCGACCCAGGGATCGAACCCGGGTCTCCTGCATCGGAGGCAGACACTTTAACCTCTGAGCCACCAGGGAAGCCCAAGATGAAAGGAGGTGAGGTTTAAAAAGTAGAGGTCATGTGGTTTTAAGATCTCTTTAAAGCCAAGTAAACCGCCAGATTCTGTCTTAACTCAGAAATTGGGTTGGAAATGAATAATTTTTATTTTTAAAAGCCTCATTTATACTAACCAGTGTAGTAGAAGTTAACTTTGAATTTCTAAATCAGCCAGTATTTGTTATACCTGTATAAATTGAAGAAGATAACAATTTTATTTACAAGATAATCTTATGAAACTGTCAAGGGTAGTCTTCCTTCGTCTCCCTTCCCCTCTTATGTAGATTAGGGCAAGGGTCCTGGATTTTGAAAGAACTGCAATTTCTTCTCCCTTGGGGACTTGGTGCTTGGAGCTTCACGGACCAACTAAGGTATTAATTCTCCATACCTGGCTACATGTTAAAATCACTTGGGTGCTTTAAAAAATATATTCTGCATAGCCCATCCTCAGAGCTTCTGAGCTTCTGATCACTTCATGAGGACAGAAAGATGCAAGATGAATTGCTTTTGTGGTGGTTGGGAGGATTGTGTGCCCAGGTATTCCACACCCCCTTCTTCAGGCAAAGCTGCAAAGTCCCCAGGCAATCCTTGGGGACTCAGGGATTTTCTGCTTCCTCCTGCCTTGGGTCTTAAACTGGCTATACTTAGCAGGAATTATCTGCTAAGGACAGGAGGTGGTTAAGCAGGAATTTTTTTTCCTGAAGAGTATAAATGTTTCTTTAGCATCTGCTTGTGAAATTTACGCAGGAGAGTAACTCTCTTAAAAGAAAAGAATACTAAGGCATTAAAACGCTCATTGTAGAGAATTTGAAAACTGTGGAAAAGCAGAGACCAGAAAAGGAAAAAGTATATGCAGTCCCCTCTCCATGCAGGAGAACCACCATTAGCATTTTGGCCTTTTAATGGCCTTTCATCTTGCCCAGGTAAATGAGGAAGATGACAAAAACAGGCAAAGCTAATCTTTCATTTACTGAGTGCTTATTTGGGGCCCAAAAGTGAAGGTGCTGTTACCCTTAGAGTGGTAAGAAGCCTGAAGTTCAAGGTGTAAAGGAACTTGCTTCATGTGTTGCAGCTGATAAGCCAACACAGGATCTACCTGGTTGCAAGGTGAGGGCTTCTGATCCCTGGGAGATAGATATATTTATATTTGTGTATTGCTTAAAAAAAAAAAAAAAACTAGGTCACATTCTGCATTGAACATTGGCCATATTTATGACGTGCAGCAGTTAGCACAAGAGTATTATTTTTAGATGTTGTCTTTCTATTATGACATTATAGGGGAATCTGTGTTTATATTAGAATATTGCCAGAATATCTCATTTGACATTCTAGCTGTGGAAGCATGTACCATGGGGAGAGTTCAGAGTTCTTAAATTAGGAATGGGGTGGTGTTCAGCCTCGTTGTCTTTAGTAAGCAGCTGGCTGAGGTTTCTCATGTGACCACCTGCCAGGGAGTAGGAACTGCAGTCTGGACTCTGCTCTGACCCCACTGGGGTCACTTAAGGATTTGAAGAAGGCCAGCACCCTCTGGTCATTAGGCAGTAGTGACCAAGATATTGCCTCTTTTGTACTTACAATGAAAATCTGCCCTAGATTTTATTTAAAATTTTTTCCCTTTAAAAATTTTTTCCACCTAAATGCTTATTGCCTCTGTTAGACCCGGAGAAGGCCTAATCACCGGAACCGTCTTCCCACAGATCACCAAGACCAGGAGTTCGATGCAAACCACAAGAGGATTTTATTGAACCGGCGCGCCGGGGTTCAGTCACCTCCGAGGAGGAACGAACTCAGAACACTGGTTGAGAAGAATTTTTATACAGAAAAATCACAAGCAGGCGGGAATAGGGTTAGGACAATATGATTGGCGCACAGGTTTTTATCTTTTACAGGGATTGGCTCATTTGTTTATCATCAGGTCTAAACGGCTCGCTAGACTGCATCTTGACAATTAGTTATTACCTGGGAATTAACTTTCTGGAAAGTCTCTGAAGGAAAAGCAAACTCCCTGGGGCTCTAGTGAAGGCCGGAGGGCCATAAAACAATAGATAAGGACCTGCCTTCCTGCTGGCGCCTGAAGGCCGCATTCCAGGAGATAGGGTGCACCTCCCCCCGGAAAGCCCCTTAGAGAGCCTAATGGCCATATGGGATAAGGGCCTGATTTTTAAGGTTTAGCAAAAAGTTTTAGGGAAAATTTAACTCTAAGGGGCAGGCTATTTTCCATGAGGTATGGCCTGCCTCCGGGGTTTTAACAGAACAAAGAAAGCTTTTTAAAATTTAACTTTTTCCCTTCACCTCCATTTAAAAAAAAAATGAAATTGACCCTAAATGACACAATATACATGGAACTCAATGATAGAAAAGCAGCTCTTTTTGTTTCTACGAGAAAATACAACTCTTAAGTCCTGTGTTTCCATAGTTACATTGCATTGTAATAAGATGAAAGTCAGGCTGAAAGATTGGAAAGGCACTCCACGAGCTGACGGAGATCAATGTGGTTAGAGAGCAGCCGTGCCAGGATTTTAGTCGGGCATTTGGCGGGCAGGCTAAACTGGTTGAAAATTCGCATTGGAAGAAAGGCGTTTCTGATGCCTTGTGTTAAGGTAAAAATGGATTGAAAAAACTTGGACCGTTACTTCTGTGTTGGAAATTTGTATTTTACCAACACTTAGAAACACAATTTGCTAATGTTCATTTTGGAAATGTACACAATGTTCTTCCCCCATGCGGGAAATATATAAAATGAAAATCTTAACTGCCAGATTGATCATTCTAATTTCTACCCCTTTTCAGCTCCCATTCATTTCATTATTTTCTTTATTCCATGAGTCCTGGAGACTTTAGGCCAAGTGTATACTTTGTATGCATGTGTGTGCTCGGTCACTCAGTCATGTCCGACTCCTTTTGACCCCGCCAGGCTCCTCTGTCCATGGGATAGTCCAGGCAAGAATATTGGCGTGGTTTGCCATTTCCTACTTTACTGGACCCAAATTTTTTGTTTGTTTTATTCTGCTTATTCAAATAGCATTACCAACAAGGACCTATTGTATAGAACAAGGAACTATACATCTTTCTTATATCTTATAGTATAATGGAATTATAATATAATTATAATATAATGGAAAAGAATCTAAAAAAAGAATATAATATATGTACATACATATATATATAACTAAATCACTGTGCCATACACCTGCAACTAATACAATATTGTAAATAAACACTATTTCAATAAAGATTAAAAAAGAAATGGCATTAATTTTTTAAAGTTATTTAATGTGCTTTTGTGATTTCTTGATGAGACCTGGAGTGGGAGAGTGAGGAGGAAATGGCACATGATCAAAAAATTCAACAATAATATTTTTTATTTGAAGCATTTATTATTGTTTTTCACAGTAAAATTAAGTCATCCAAGTTGTTTGATTTTTGTTTCATTTTCTAAGCTTAATAGGAACTCAAGAAGGATAGATTCAAGATTTGGTATAAAGATTTCAATAGTGATTAATAGTCTCCACTGTAGAGTTGTAATAAAAGTGTTCGTCACTCAGTTGTGTCTGACTGTTTGTGACCCCATGGACTGCAGCCTGCCAGGCTTCTCTGTCCATGGGATTCTCCAGGCAAGAATTCTGGAGTGGGTTGCCATTGCCTTCTCCAGGGGATCTTCCTGACCCAGGGATTGAACCTGGGTCTTCTGCGTTGCAGGCAGATTCTTTACCCTCTGAGCCACCAGGGAAGCCCTCAGTCTTTTTTTTTCAATGGTTTAGTTTTGGCTGTGCTGGGCCTCTGTTGCAGTGAGGGTTACTCTCTCGTTGTTGTGCACGGGTTTCTCATTGCAGTGGCTTCTCTTGGTGCAGGGCACAGGCTCGAGGGTGCAGGCGCTTCCGTAGTTGCAGCTCTTGGGCCCAGTAGTTGCGACGCCCGGACTTGAGAGCACAGGCTCAATAGATGCGGTGCGTTGGCTTAGTTGCTCTGTGGTATGAGGAGTCTTCCCACACCAGGGCTTGAACCCACTTCGTCTGCACTGGCAGGCAGATTCTTTACCATTGAGCCATCAGGGAAGCCCCTACCTTTAACTCCCTCCCTACTGGACCAGTGCAGATACACTGCTCTGAGGGCTGGTACTGGTGCTTGTTTGCACAGCTGTCCGTAGTTTATAGATTAATTTATGCTGTTTTCGGAGATTCATAGCTGCTTTTTCTGTTTGACGTATCACAATTCAGCCTGATGTGTTTTGTGTATGAGAATATAAGCAACTAACTCTGAAGATGTATTTGGAACTTAAAGCAGGAACTTTAGACAGGCCACGAGTGGGACTTTATCATTTACGAATTTACTAATCTCATGGATGATCATTTCTTTAAAAATCTGCTTTGTAGGATAATAGTTTTTCTAATTTACAAGCAAATGGAAGGTAGTCCCTGCTTTCTTAAAGCATCCCTCTCCCCTAAGCAAGGGAAGTATACCATTTATTATCTATGGGATCAAGTTAAAAGGACATTTTAATAGCATAAAATGTCTGAGGGTAAAAAATGAGGTTGGAGACCTGATTGAATTACTCTCTTAAGAAGAAAAGTATAAAATTTCTTCCATTCCCCCCACCCCCCACCCCCCGCCTCTGCTTTTTTTTTCTGTGATTAATTTCAGGAAGTAGCTGCTCAGAACTTTTCATGTTTTTCACATAAAATGTATTATAAACAAGGGTTTATTTCCAGGGCAAGGGCCTAATTATTTTTATGGTTCCAATTTACTTATATTGGTTTCAGTTATTTATTACAGTTCCTTCTTTTAACTTTCTGTCACTCTTTCAAAGTGATTCTCCTTGTGGCCAATGTCATTCATTTTCTACTCCTATACTGTGCTTGTATTACCAGGGGTTGCTGCTGGAAGTTTTCAGGAGCCTTCATCTCATAAACTGTGTATGACATTTACCTAGTGCCTGAAAAATAGCCATTAATAAAATGATTTTATTGCAGAATCAAATAAGATGGCTTTCCATGAATGAAATTCTTCATCATGTCATATCAGTGCCTGATAAGAGCCAATCAGATTAAGGATGGGGCAAACATTCATGGGGGAAGCTGGGTTCTGTCTTTTGTTTCCTAGTTACTTGATATGGAGAGTGGTGGCTCCATTCATTTTGGCCCCAGCCTATGGATTGTGATACTGCTGGACTGGCCAAAATGTTAGTTCAGGTTTTCCATAACATCCTTTGGCCAACCCAATACAAATTGCCATTATTATTAATACAGGTGACATGGCTAATTTTTAAAGAAACAAAGCATGCAATTAAAGCAAAGTAAAACATTTAAGACAGAAGAAGCATAGCGATTTTTGTAACCCATCGACAAAAAAATATTTCAGTGCATGGTTTTGGCTTTCAAGGAAGGTGACCTCTGAGCGAATCGGTGGATGCTGTGATTTGGCCTGGGTCTGGTCAGTACCACTCCACTCCCTTTGGGTCATCTCTGCCTAATGCACACTGCTTTCACCTTCCTGGTGCGTGCCGTAACTCTCAGTTTAAGCAACTTGTTGGAAGCCACACAGCCCAGGACTGGAGGTGCGGGTTTTGAACTCAGTTTCTCTTCTGACCTGTAGCCTTGAGTCTTCTCTTTGAACTACTTTGTTTTCGTTTTTTAACTTTTTGTTTTGTATTGGAGAATGGCTGATTAGCAATGTTGTGAGAGTTTCAGGCGGACAGTAAGAGGACTCAGCCATACATACACATGTATCCATTCTCCCCCAAATCTCTGAGCCACTTTGATCTCTAGATGTGGGTGGACACGTTGCCCTTTGGGAAACAGTGCTGTCATAAACGGAGTAGATGGTCCTCAGCAAGATTTAGGACAAGCTGTGTTTTAGTGGTGCTTGCAGACCATAGCTGCTTCATAGTTTCTACCTCTTAAGAACATAGTAGTATTACTAACAGTATTGTTGATCATTCTAAAAGCTAAAACATATAGATAAGAAGTCATCTTATGTACTTTGCACAGTCACTTAATCCTCAGAAAAATCTGTCAATCCCATTTGCTAAAGGAGAGAACCGAGGTTCAGTGATGGGTGAGTTGGGCAGTTCACCCAGTTGGTAAGGGGTAAATCCTGCTCTCCGGTCTGGGCATTCTGGCTCCAGTCTGCATATTAGCTGTTCTCCACCATGCCCTTGATCCTATGCCTGCAATACCTTGTCAAGCTCTACGTGTGAAGTTTCTCACAAAGAAGAAATGTACTCGGAATGAGTTCCTTTCCTTGTTGTTGAAGGAGAGAGCGTGAGCCAGTAAGTCTCTTACAGATGGCTGCAAATCTCACTATACCCATAGCCCTGTCTTGGGTTTCCTTTGTGGCCATCACTTGTCAGCTCTTCAGGTCACTTCTCTAATCATAGGACTCTTACAGAAGAGGAAACTGAGGCCCAGAGAGATTTAACAACGTGCCCAAGGTCACCGAGCTTATGTGTTTTATAAAGTAATAAGGACAGAGTGACTTCCCTGGTGGCTTATAGTAAAGCATCTGCCTGTAATGCAGGAGAGCTGGGTTCGATCCCTGGGTCTGGAAGATCCCCTGGAGAAGGAAATGGCACCCCACTCCAGTATTCTTGCCTGGAAAATCCCATGGATGGAAGAGCCTAGTAGGTTACAGTCCATGGGGTCGCAGAGTCGGACACAACTGAGCGACTTCACTTCATCTCACCTCAAGGACAGAGTACAGATATTCTTATCTTACCATGCAATCTTTTTTTTTTTCCCAGTTAGGCTTTTTGGATAACCTTGAGCAAATAAAAAGCTTGCCTGTTTCCTCTGCTTTCCTCTGTTGTGGTTTCCCGGGGGCTGGCAGAGATTTTCAAAAGTTATGTGTTCCAGGACTCGAGAAATAACTTGGCTAAATTGAGCCAAATCCTCATTGGATATTGTTGCTGCTTGCTCCGGGATTCTTTTCTTCCTGTCCTCACAGACTTCCTTCTTGCTCTGACCCTTGCCTGGTTATCTCACGCGAGGACCCTGGCCTGAGCACAGACTTCCAGAGCGTGCGGTGCTTTTCTGGAATTTGTCCTGCGGTGGTCTGCTCTGGTGGGTGGAGGCGACACCAGCAATATTTGGGTGACAGTTCCCGCCTGTGCAGACTGGCGGGTCAGGGAGCTGCTTCTCACCCTGGGATGTTGGAAAACAAAAGTAAGTTTCTAAGTAACCCCAAAATAGAGTTGTGGACAGGATAGAGAAGCTATTACACATGTTACTTATTTTGTTTAAAAAAAAAAAGAAAAGAAAAGATCTAAAAACCTTATGAAACTGTTTAGGGATTTTTTAAAAAGTGGAGTTTGTTAGGTCCCCACGTTGCTAACTGACTTATTATTCAGCCATCAGTGTTTTAGGCTGGCTGACTCTGATGTTTAATTGGATTTGTTACATGAACCATTTTGTGATATTTTTCACTGAGGCAGAAGACATTCAGGCATAAAGAGTGCAATATTTAGGGAGCTTATGAAGTAGAAGTTTAATATGGGTTTAAAATTTTAAATAATGTGTAAATCATAACCCCATTTTGGGGAGAGAAAGGTGTCTGTGTGTTGTGTGTGTCTGTGTATGTGGCCTATGTTAGAGATTCTCAAACCTTGGCACACATCAGAATTATCTATACATAAGATTTCTTATTCTGTAGGTCTGGGTTGGGAGAATTTGCTTTTCTAACAGGTTTTCACATACTGACGCTCCTAGTTGGGGACCACGTTTTGAGAACTATTGTGGGAAAGAGAAGCATAGAAAAATGTCTTCAAGGATGCTGTACCATAATGTTGACAGAAAAACCTCATTTCCGGGTAATGGGATTACAAGGGCTTTTTATTTTTATCATTATGCTTTTCTGTATTTACCACCCCCTCCCCCCATGACTATCACTGTTATCATCAGAAGAAACAGCATTTACAGTTTTCTTAAAAGTCCTAGTGTTTCTATGCTGATGAGCACACATAGAGTCTGTTCTCCATTATACCTCTGCCATTGTTTTGTAAAAGTTTCGAGAACTCAGTGTTTCGTGTCCCGTGTTTTTATCTTGTCTTCCCAAGATGTGATGAGCGGGGCATTTTTGGCACCTGGAGCTCTTCTTCCCAGTCATGGTGCAAAACATGACGTGTTCAGTAGGTCCTCAAGGCTCAGTTAGATAGAATATCAGATCCTTTTATGCCACATCAATCCTCTTGCGACCCCATGGGATCCTATTTCATGAATCCAACTTGTATTTGACATGCCTTTGGAAGAAGCAAGTCTCCTCAGTATCTGAAAAAAGAGTAAGAAATTTGTCTCAGACAACCAAAATAAGTCGAGACCGAAATGATCATGTTAACTCTCTTGACCTCAAATGATCATGTTAACTCTCTTGACCTCAGAATAAGTCAACCAGCCACCAACCAAAAAAAAACCCCAGAACTGAACTATCACTTCATTATGTAAAAGGCTTTCCCTAGTTCACCCCTTAACAGTTTAAAAAATAATATGTGCATAACAGTAGACATGAAAAGCCTCAAGAATGCAGTGCTTTGCCACAAAAGAATGGCAAGGGTATGATGCCTTTGATGAGTTCCATTGATGTTTTAGAAAGGACCTTTCTTAATTGAAAATATATTTAGATGTTGACTCACTGAGAAAACACAGTACTTGAAATCTAGACAACTAGTTTCTGTGTCCAACTCTATCAAACTGTAGGCGCATTACTGAGCCCCTTGGGTTAAACCCTAATGGGTCAATGAGTACATCGGCCCTGTGAACACCCTGGGCAGTTACCATGATCAAGTGGGTCGGCTGTCGGGAAAGCAGGTTAAAAATGTTTTACAAGCTAAGGCAGTTGTGTGGTCTGAACAGAGAGACCAGCACTGCCCTTTCTCTTCCCCAGCCCGGGGGTCTCTTGTGGAAGCTGACGTAGCTCGTGGTCTTTGTGCCTGAGAGAAGGTTGTGGCTCAGCTTGGCAGATCCATGTACTTGTCCACCCTCCATCCTGCCCGGCCCATCTGGCAGTAACACTGATTGACCTCTGGACGACCTCTGAAGTCAGACAGCTCTAGAACAAGCAAGATCTTTTCTGAAGGGTGTTTTTCCTGATAACACTGTTAAAGTCCTTTCCAATTATGATGTCTCCAGGAAGTTAAAGTAGTTACAGTCTCTATGGAAATCCATAAATCTGTTGTATATAAAAAAATGATCTCTCACCTGAGGAATTTGTCACTTCATTGTTCACTCCCTGTCTTGGGAAGCTAGGGAACTAGGCCTTTGTGAACCCTCCCTTATGAGTTCGAACTGTTCTTCACTGTTTCAGCTAAGCTGACACTTCATCCGTCCACTTCCTAAGTATTAACAAATGTTCCAGAATGATGTGATGTGCACTGATGAAAATGTCAAAATTGTGAATTCTTAAGAAAGGGGAGGCTTTGCTCTGCTTTCTGGTTCCCATAGTACCTGGCCAAGTCTGGTGGTGCCTCTTAATTCATTCTATCCAATTCGTTCTATCCTTCAGAGTAGAAGGGTAATGCACTTCCGGAGTGGCGGCATCTTTTTAAGCATTGCCCGCAGACGGTAGCAATGTGTGCGGTTCCTCTTCTTTGTCTTAAGGGCTAGTGAGTCTCATGTAACTGTCTTCCTGCTCATCGGCTGTCCTTCAGTTGTTTTCTGTTGACTGTGTGTGGTCTGTAGTCATGGGGTTGTTGCTGTCAGGAAGGTTGGTTAAGACATGCGCGTGCCAGGGCGACATTCCGGCTGGAAAAGGAGGACGAAAAGGTAAAAAAACCAGGCGACTGGAGTATTATGGTTTTTAAGTCTAAAACATACATTATTCTGAACTCTACAAAGCAGTTAATGATTTAGAGCATTAATTATGGGAGTCTTACACCTTTTTCTTAAAGAGCTCCTCTGCTTGTTGGAGAAATTCTTGTTGGAGTTGTTGCTTATGACATAGCTTGTTCTGGAATGCTCCCGCAGTGTTTGTCGTCTTGTTTAGCTTTTATGTTATTTATAGTGTCTGTGATCTTACCTTAAATTCTTCCTCAGCATTTCCATTGCATACTGGTCTTTCTATTAATAAGTTCACCTTTAAAATATTAGCATGATTCAAATTGTTCTGAAGTAGAAGTTTTAGGATTTGATGTGACCTCCATTAGGTGTTTTTGCTAATGTCTTTTAAAATATCACTTTTTGGGTTATCTTATGGTATTTAACACAGTAGGGAAGGAAAGACCATTTTCCTTCTATCCTCTTGTGTTCATGGTTGAAACCCCCTGTAATGAAAGATTAACAAGAGAAAAGCACACACGTTTATAAACGTGTATACGTGAGAAGGGGCTTCCCCAGGTGGCTTGGTGGGAATCCACTTGTGGTACAGAAGCACAGGAGGCCTGGGTTTGATCCCTGGGTTGGAAAGGTCCCCTGGAGGAGAGAGTATGGCAACCCACTCCAGTATTCTTGCCTGGGAAATCCCATGGACGGAGGAGCCTGGTGGGCTACAGTCAATGGGGTCACAAAAGAGTCAGACACGACTGAAGTGACTTCGCACACACGCACGCATACATGAGAAGACCCAAGGAAGAATGAGTAACTCCTTGAGTTACATACCTTAAAGATCATCTTCCGCTAAAGACAAAAGAAAAGGGGTGTGTGTGTGGGGAGTGGGGGCAGGCGGCTACGTGAAGTTACCAGGAAAAGAACAGTATAAACAAGAAAGAGGAAGATTTGTTAGGCTGAAGACCGTGCCATCTCCATTGAGTTTCTTGTGATTTAAAGTCGTCCTTCTCTTCCTGGTACAGTGAAAGAGGTAATCTTAAACAATGGTTATTTCCTTTATAAACACAGATATCCCTGACAAAAGAGGAACATCTCTGTTTTCTGAGCTTTCCCTACATCTGCTATTTCTCAAAATAATCCTTATGCCAAAGAAACATGTTTTGGGGTGGCATGATCTGCTGCCCGTCAGCACACATGGCCTTACTTGGAGCAGGGAAGGAGTTCTTGCTTCATACTGTTGTAATAGTACGATGTCTTGGACTGCATGATACAGAGCAGCAAAGAGAAGGTATTTATAGTGAGGCTCTTGTTGCTTTGCCATCTACTTGAAGCATGCAGATGTGGAGGCCCGACTGTACTTGGCCATTTTATATAAGGGATGGACTTGAGCACATGCTGCTGCTGCTAAGTCGCTTCAGTCGTGTCCGACTCTGTGGGACCCAATAGACAGCAGCCCACCAGGCTCCCCCATCCCTGGGATTCTCCAGGCAAGAACACTGGAGTGGGTTGCCATTTCCTTCTCCAATGCATGAAAGTGAGAAGTGAAAGTGAAGTCGCTCAGTCATGTCCGACTCTTAGCAACCCCATGGACTGCACAGCCCACCAGGCTCCTCCGCCCATGGGATTTTCCAGGCAAGAGTACTGGAGTGGGTGCCATTGCCTTCTCCTGAGCACCTGCAGATTTTGGTATTTGGAGGGTGTCCTGGAACCAGTCCTCTGCAGATACTAAGGGGTGACTGTCTGTAGCTGAATAAAATGAACCCTGGACTCTCTTTTCCTTTGCTCCCTGAGTAGCACTCTGCTCAGTGAAGTCAAGCTCACTGTAGCTTGTTTCCCAAAGTGTCCTTTGGTGGTGGCCTCTGATGTAGCAAGCAAACTGGTTTTGCCAGCTAATAATTTGTTTCACCGAATCCTCAGCTTTTTAGCTCCCTGGCCCTACTGCCACCACCATCCCAGGCTTCCTGAGACCATCCTGGTTCTTGTTATCTGTGCTCACTGGTGTGAAAAGATTTTTTTGAGCTCCATCCAAGACTAGTTTGGAGTACTTCAAACATTTTGAAGAATAAGAGACATGAAGACAGCAAGGGCAGTATAGGGGTAGGGGATTAAGAGGTCCAAACTGTTGTGTATAAAATAACCAACAAGGATGTATTGTACAACACAGGGAATACAGCCAGTATTTCGCGATAACTGTAAATTTAGTATGGGCTTCCCAGGTGGCTCAGTGGTAAAGAATCTGCCTGCCAATGCAGGAGATGCGGGTTTGATCCCTGGGTTGGGAAGAGCCCCTGGAGAAGGGAATGGCAACCCACTCCAGTATTCTTGCCTAGAAAATTCCATGGACAGAGGAGCCTAGCGGGCTGCAGTCCAGGGGGTCGCAAAGAGTCAGACATAACTTAGTGACCGAGGGCACAATAGCACATGTTGTATACCTGTAACTTACATTAATATTGTACATCAACTCTACTTCATTTCAAATAAAAATGAAGCTCCAAGAGTACATTTACACAAAATACCCAAGCTGTAAAGAAGCCTATACATACACAAGTATTATTCATTTTGGTTCAACAAACCGTATTTGGCAAAATCTGAAGGTGAGATGTGTTGTTTCAACTTACTATCAACAGCTCCCTGACTGACTTATTTTCATGCTTAAACCAACCTGGGAAGTAGAAGCCTCAAATTCTGTGGAAGATTTATAGCTTTCCTGTATTGTGTTTTCTTACATCCTGCATCTTCTGGTGTAATGGGCACAGCAGATTCTCATAAGAGTTGGATTAGGGGCAGGTAGAAATCACTGACAGCTTTAGTAAATGTCACTGATTGTACTGGCAAACAGATTTCCTTCTGATTTGCCTCTCTCCTAGCCAAATAGTCACTTTAAGTAAGTCATTTCCAGAGCAAACTGACATCTAAGTATCTCTTTAGTAAGTGTCCCCTGCCCTTCTAAGATGTAACACTTTGCTTTTGTCTATGTCTACCCTCCATGAATGACTGCAGTCAGTTGAACCTGTTTCTTAATGGAGTGCTGAGATGATGAACTCTGCTTGAACGCCGTGGCACATATGTACACACTATCTGAGATCTGCTCCTGCTGCCAGGGATGTGTTGTTTAGATGTTCTTCTAAGTTCAGTGTCTGGGACGTTCTTCTGTTTTCTGATGTGAAACAACCGCTAGACTGTCTCTCTGTAGTGATGGAGAAACCATCTACACAAGATAGAATATAATGTCATCCAAGTCCGAAGCTTGGAGGATCATCTTTATTCTGACCTCTTGTATATCTGGACTGCCCACCTGCCTTCTCCACTTAGATGTCAATTGGCATTTCAGACTCCTGCTTTACCTGCCAAACTCAACTCTTCTCACAGTCTTCCCATTTTAGTAAAAGACTGTCCAGGGTTTACTCTTGCACAGGTCTAACGCATGGAGGCACAAATCTCATCAGTTCCTCTCTTCCCGGACATTGCACGTTGCTTCATCAGGACATCCCTCTGCTCTAACTTCAGAACATGTCCTGAAGATGATATCTTGGTCCCCAAGTGTGGACTTGCCTCTGTTTTTGCTCGTCAGTCCCTCCAGCTAGAATCTCCTCCTCTCTGGTTTCTGGTCAATGGATTTGAAGCATTTGTTGATTTTTTTCTTTTTCTTTTGAAAGGCATGTTTGGGGAGGGGTGAATTTAATTCAATTCTTATATGGAGATCCTGTGTAGAGATAACGGAGAAAGCAATGGCACCCAACTCCAGTACTCTTGCCTGGAAAATCCATGGATGGAAGAACCTGGTGGGCTGCAGTCCATGGGGTCGATAAAAGTTGGACATGACAGAGCAACTTCACTTTCACTTTTCACTTTTCATGCATTGGAGAAGGAAATGGCAACCCACTTCAGTGTTCTTGCCTGGAGAATCCCAGGGACGGGGAAGCCTGGTGGGCTGCCGTCTATGGGATCACACAGAGTCGGACACGACTCAAGAGACTTAGCAGCAGCAACAGCAGTGTGGAGATAATACATTTTCTTGAGACTGTAAGACTATCTGTCCCTTTTCTTCTTAGATATTGCACATTGTAAGGTGTAGGGGAGGTCAGTTAACCCAGGTTTTAGGTATTTGTTGCTGTCGCTTCTGTTTTTATTTATTTATTTCTTTTGTCCATGCCACACAGCATGTGGGATCTTAGTTCCCTGACCAGGGATCAAACCCACACCCTTTACCTTAGAAGCTTACAGTCTTGACCACTGGACCACCAGGGAAAAGTCTCCTGTTGCTATCACTTCTGAACCAACTAAATGTTGCTAAACGTTCATATCACACCCACCTACAATCAATAATATGAGAAAAATTGTACACAAAATATAATAATTATGTATATTTCCATCTACACAGGGAGACTTTGCTGTTTAATAGTCTTCTTTGAAGGGTCTTTTTCTCTGTCTTGCCCTTTCTAATCCATGTCTTCTCAGATCACAGTGCTGTCCTTTCTATAAACTCTTTGTCCTTGTTCTGTTGTCTCTAACAAATTATTTTCTTCGGGCAAAGAAAAAATATTTAATCCCCTGAAATGCAAACTTTATTTAAGAGATGCTGTCCTCAGTAGAAATGTGTTTATTGCTTATAGACTTTTCATTTTACCTGCCAAGTCCTATTACTTGAAGGACTAAAAAAAAATCTTATAAAAGTACTTATATTGATTAACGCAAGGAGAAAATTAAGCTTTTAAATTAGACAAAAGCTTTTTAACTAGACAAATTATACACTGAACTGTAAATTAGCAGCATGAAGTGCATCTTATGGACCCATAGTATAACTTACTTAAAGTCTGAGACTGGAAGTCGTGCAGAAAATCCCTAAAATGTCTCTTGTAAGCAGCTATAACAAGTGTTGTAATTAATGGCAGGAAAATATTCCAGACCAAATACAGGTTCCTGCTGGAACCTATGGGTGTGACTTTTCTAAAATGTTAGTAAACTGTATCTCATATTATGTAACTAGAATCCTGCTCTGTAATCTCTATAATCTCTGCTCACAATAGCATCTTTTAGTTTTAACAAACATTTATTCAATAATCCTGAGTTTTTAAAAAAGTTTTAAATAGAATTAATTTAAAAATCCTAGAATCTTATTTTAACATAAAAGATTTTTGAGCACCTCCATGTATCAGCTGTTGAAGAAGCTGCTGAAGATACTGTAGGACTGAGGTGTGGCTGACCTAACTTGCTTACTGTGTGTAACGTGCTTACGTGTGTATGTGCATACCGGTTAGTATCTTCCAGGGGCTGCTACGCTGGATGAATCTCAGGGAAACATTCTTGAGAGTTTTGCCCTCCCCGCCCATATGAGATCAGACAGCAAGCTTGCTGGCATATTCCCAGCTGAGATGCTGGTGAAAGGTGACTGGGGTGTGTTGGGAAAGAGTTAAAGAGCTTTTATGTGAACCTTCAAGCGCAACCGGAGGAAGGTGTTGGCCCTTGCCTTTTTACTGTCCCTTGTCATTTGTGTGGTTCACCTGAAAAGTTGTCTATTAATGCAGTAATTATGTGAGGAGGGCTGCTCCTAATCACCATATATTGTCTTTCCACAAGCATGAAAAAAATCTAGACTACCAACTACTGAAAAAACCACAGGGACTTGCATCTGGCAGCTTCCAAGTCTCTGGTACAGGGAAGATGTCATGGAATTTCCTGTTTTAATTGCAAAGACCGATTGAATTCCTGGGGCGTTTTTGACCTCACCTTGGTTGATGAGTCTCCTGACTCATCCACTTTATTTAAAAAAAAAAAACACTTAAAAAATTTTTTTTCTTTTCTTTTTTAGGATAAAACTTAAGGAAAGTCAATTATTTTAAGTTTTTAAATATATCATATCTGTGTACGAGTTAGTTGCTCAGTCATGTCGACCTTTTGCAGCCCCATGGACTATAGCCTACCAGGCTCCTCTGTCCATGGAATTCTCCAGGGAAGAATACTGGAGGGGATAGTCATTTCTTCCTCCAGAGGATCTTCTCAACACAGGGATCAACCTGGGTCTCCTGCATGATAGGCAAATTCTTTACTGCCTGATCCACCAAGCATATAAAACACACATATTGACTAGTAATAATAAAAAGGATCACCCATATGCACTATTCATCTGAAGAAACAGATTACCCATGCTTAAGAAAAGGTGAGTAGACAGCAGTATTGCTTTCAAAATAACCACATTCCTGATTTTTGTGTTCATTATTCCTTAGCTCTTTTCTTCCATTTTTTAAAAACAGTTTTACCTTCAGCTCTGTATCCTCCAGATAACACTTTGTTTAGTTTTGCCCTTCTTAGACAACTTTATATAAATGGAATTATGCTGAATATTTGCAGGACTTTTTTCTTTCTCTCAGCATTTGTTTTTGAGATTCATTCAGATTGACGTGTAGTGACTGTAGTTCATGTTCTTGCCCTGCTGCAAAGGATCACATTGTGTGGATCATCACTGAGTATTTTTCCATTCTCCAGGTTTCTTTCTTTACTGGGGTTTGGAAGGCAATGTGCTGTGCTGTGCTGTGCTAAGTCGCTTCAATCATGTTCAACTCTGTGCAACCCTATGGACCGTAGCTCACCAGGGTCCTCTGTCCATGGGGATTCTCCCAGCAAGAACACGGGAGTGGGTTGCTGTGCCCTCCTCCAGGGGCTCTTCCCCACCCAGGGATTGAACCTGCATCTCTATAGTCTCCTGCATTGACAGGCAGGCTCTTTTCCACTGGCATCACTGGGGAAGTACCCTGGAAAGCAGAATGGACCCCAAATTCAGCAAGTCAGCTAGCCATCGAAAGCTTTAAAGACTGACTCCTTTCTAGCCAAATTCCCAAGTGATTTGCTTTCATTTGTGGGAATGGTGAAGGCCTCATTTTTGGAGACTTTCCAGAGAATGGACTTGCTTTGCCTTCTCCAGGGGCTGTTAGCTCTTGACCTGATTCTGCTCGGTCTGGAATCACAGCCCTGTTTCTGCAGGATCTTCCTGAGGCTTTCTTCCCGGTGTCTGAGTCCTTCCCTGTGTTCACCACACTCTTTTAAGGGCTGATCTGTTTGGGGGGTGGGGAACAGCTAGGAAACCAGATGCTCCAGCTAGAAGGAGGCTAGCCTTCAGAGCACAGGAAGGTACTGAGGCTTTCTTCTTCCTGCACTTGGCTTCCTAAGGGCCTTCTCCTTCCTTCCACTCCGTGCCCACCTTGTTTCTCATCAGAAATTGGCAGATGTTTTAGTGTATCTGTCTTAGTGTATCTCGCAGTAGTAACCTTCCCCTGAATACTCTTTGGGAAAGGCATCGTTAATATATTTTCCATCTGTTTACATTGGCTCCTTTTACCTAGATCTCAGGATTGGAGTGGAATCTTTTAGTACCTTAAGATGAGTTTGTTTATCTTGAGGGAGAATGTGAACCGTTAAGGGCAAACTAATTTTCAGTTTACCTTTAATTTAGAATGTATAGGTCACACGATTTTGTGTGTATGTGTGTGGGGGTGTGTGAATGACAGTAGGGCAAAGAAGGAACTTTGTAAGTTGACAAGAAGAATACAGCCTCAGGTTTTAAGGGATTTTCATTGCCCTTGGAATTATATTCTATGAAAATAGGAGAGTAACAGAAAGGCCCGAAACCAAAATTAATCTTTTTGTAAATGTCTCCAGGCAGAGAAAGATTTTGAACGTAAAAACACTATGAAATGATTGATCTTCCTAATGATGGTAAATCAAAAATTCTACCCTCTTTCCACTTCTTCCCTCCCACCGTCCCTCCCTCTCTCCCTTCCTTTTTGGTAAGGGGGCAGAAGTGAAGGTGAAGAAGTCAAGGACACTGATTCATCCTTTGTTAAAAGACTTTGTTTTATGACAAGTACACGCTCTGCTGATCGGGGTATATTAGATAGATTTTATTTGGGGCTTTGTCCAGAGTATGTTTTCTTCTGTTGGTTACTTTTCTATATCCCCTTGACTTTGAATGTATTAAAGAGATGGAGACTGAAATGAAAACTGCATCTAAGTACACCTTTTCCACCAAAATTTTAAACCTCAAAACAGAGAAGCTCAACTGATAACTGAAAATTGGGTCTAATCCATATTTAAAATATTTCTTATCTTGATTAAAAAAAATTATTTTTTTCAGTTCTTCCTGCTGCTCAGATTTTCTTACCCATAAGTATTTGAACGTGAGTAAAGTTTCCAGCTAACTGGCTCCTCTTCCTTCAAACACCAGACCTTAACCATTTTGCCGTTTTCTACTCTGTCCTAAGCAGAGGCCAGAGGTGACTGGACGCGATCACGAGCAGCTGTTACTGTCCGTGCGGTGGAGCGAGTTGGCCTGCTCTCAGCTTCCCATCTCTTCTCACAGTGATGGGCTGTCAGGAGACCCGTCCCGCTGTCGCCTCCCTTTCGCCCTGGGTAGCGGCTGTCGTGTCTGCTGCATGCAGGAAAGCGAGACAACAGATGGGAGTGAATATTGCAGCCTCAGAATGGATGAGTTAGGAGTGGAGGCGTGGCTGACCTCTTGGGGCCGTCAAACATCTATTTCTGGGGTCTTACGCTTCCCTCTGGACACAGGAGGACTGAGGTCCCTGGGAAGGGAGTACCTGCTGTTCTCAGTTCCCTGTAAAACCTTTGGAAATTCGTAATCTACTTGTTTGTTTCTCCAATCTGCGTGTGCATCCTCCTTGACTCAGACATCAATAGAACTTTAAAAATTCTCCAATAGCCTTATCTCAGGAGCATCAGCTATTCCTTATATACACAAGACTAGCTGTGTATGCATACTTCTTAAGGATGGGTTTGTTACACTCTGTTGTTATATGGTGGATGTGGTGTGATGTTCCCTTTCCATTTGTGTGTGTTTGAAATTTCCCCCAGCAAAGCTTTTGGGAAAAGGCGGTACTGCATATGTATTTGATTGGTCTTCAGACAAACCCGAAAGAATGGATTTGCTCAGGGAAGCATTGCCATTGTCTCAAATGGTACTGTTAATATTAATAGTGGCCTGGTGGTGTGTCTTCATGTTTGTTCATTCACTTATGTTTATGGTGCCTGACAATGTTCTAGGCACTGAGGACAAGCTAGAGGGAAGCCCTATTTCTGTGAATCTTACAACCATTAGGTCCAGGGGAGAAGGTCTGGCGATAAGTAAGTAGGTAAATAAACAGGTGGTTTAAGGTGATGCAAGGTGCTGAGGAAAACAGAACCCAAGTACTGTGAGACAGTGGAGGTGATTTGGTGCAGACAGCTAACGTGAAAATTAAAGAAGGCTTCCCCAAGAAGGAGAGCAGGGTCATGGGGAGGGAGGGGTCCCCAGGCAGGGAGAGCTTCTGAGCAGGCGTCCTGGATGCCAGTTCTCTGGGGGAGGTGCCTCTCACTTTTAGGAAGGTGGCCCCAGAGAACGTGCAGTCCAGACAGTTCATCCGACATACGACATACGTACCTCCCGACACCCAGAGTCCGAAATTAGCCTCTTGCCCAGTACCTGCTGCTTTAAGAGCTACCGAGTTAGCCAGTAAATAAGCCAGTAAACATATCCATATTAAAAGGGCTTTCAAATTAGTGGTTAACCAAAATAGTCACTTTTCTGCAGTAGTAAAATAAACATACCCAGTTATTTGCATAAAAATAGGCTCCCTTTCAAGTATGACCATCATAAATGGCCTTGTGGGACACCAGCCTACTTTCTGAACGCAGTTCTGAGGTTATTTTTTTAATGCCTGTGTGTATGTCTTTGGTAAACACATGTTCCATCCTGTGCAGCAGGCACTGTGGAGACTGGAAGGACAGAGCCAGGACGATCGTGACCCAGCCTCTGCCTGGGGGGCACCCAGAGTGGGCAGAGGCAGGGGTCTGTGACCAGCCCAGATACCTACCATGTGCCAGGCGCAGGGTCAGTGGTCACGAGCAGAGCAGACCTGGGCACAGCCCTGGTGCAGCTCAGCTTCAAGTGGCTGAGACAGACAGTAAATCACGACGCTGACAAAGTACAGTGGATGCCATGAAGAATACTGATGGGGAATTCCAGATGGGATGGTCAGGGAAGGGCTCTCTGGGGAGGTGACGGTCACACCTAGCGTGAAAAAAGAATCAGGGGAAAGGACGTTCCTGGCAGAGAGAGGGGCGTGGGTGATGGCTCTGAATCAGAGAAGAGTTTTATGAGTTCACGGTGGGTAGAAAGGAGGAGGCGAAAGACGGAAAGGTGAACAGAGGCCACATCCTATCGATGACATTCAGGAACTCATTGCCATTATTCCAAGTGCAGCTGGAATTTACTGCAGGTGTTAAGGAGAGTGGTAGGAAATTTGTGTTCAATGTCTCATTTTAGTCACAAGGTTAGATGCAGGGTTAAAGGTATGTTTGTTCATTCACTTATGTTTATGGTGCCTGACAATGTTCTAGGCACTGAGGACAAGCTAGAGGGAAGCCCTATTTCTGTGAATCTTACAACCATTAGGTCCAGGGGAGAAGGTCTGGCGATAAGTAAGTAGGTAAATAAACAGGTGGTTTAAGGTGATGCAAGGTGCTGAGGAAAACAGAACCCAAGTACTGTGAGACAGTGGAGGTGATTTGGTGCAGACAGCTAACGTGAAAATTAAAGAAGGCTTCCCCAAGAAGGGGAGCAGGGTCATGGGGAGGGAGGGGTCCCCAGGCAGGGAGAGCTTCTGAGCAGGCGTCCTGGATGCCAGTTCCCTGGGGGAGGTGCCTCTCACTTTTAGGAAGGTGGCCCCAGAGAACGTGCAGTCCAGACAGTTCATCCGACATACGACATACGTACCTCCCGACGCCCAGAGTCCGAAATTAGCCTCTTGCCCAGTACCTGCTGCTTTAAGAGCTACCGAGTTAGCCAGTAAATAAGCCAGTAAACATATCCATATTAAAAGGGCTTTCAAATTAGTGGTTAACCAAAATAGTCACTTTTCTGCAGTAGTAAAATAAACATACCCAGTTATTTGCATAAAAATAGGCTCCCTTTCAAGTATGACCATCATAAATGGCCTTGTGGGACACCAGCCTACTTTCTGAACGCAGTTCTGAGGTTATTTTTTTAATGCCTGTGTGTATGTCTTTGGTAAACACATGTTCCATCTGTGCAGCAGGCACTGTGGAGACTGGAAGGACAGAGCCAGGACGATCGTGACCCAGCCTCTGCCTGGGGGGCACCCAGAGTGGGCAGAGGCAGGGGTCTGTGACCAGCCCAGATACCTACCATGTGCCAGGCGCAGGGTCAGTGGTCACGAGCAGAGCAGACCTGGGCACAGCCCTGGTGCAGCTCAGCTTCAAGTGGCTGAGACAGACAGTAAATCACGACGCTGACAAAGTACAGTGGATGCCATGAAGAATACTGATGGGGAATTCCAGATGGGATGGTCAGGGAAGGGCTCTCTGGGGAGGTGACGGTCACACCTAGCGTGAAAAAAGAATCAGGGGAAAGGACGTTCCTGGCAGAGAGAGGGGCGTGGGTGATGGCTCTGAATCAGAGAAGAGTTTTATGAGTTCACGGTGGGTAGAAAGGAGGAGGCGAAAGACGGAAAGGTGAACAGAGGCCACATCCTATCGATGACATTCAGGAACTCATTGCCATTATTCCAAGTGCAGCTGGAATTTACTGCAGGTGTTAAGGAGAGTGGTAGGAAATTTGTGTTCAATGTCTCATTTTAGTCACAAGGTTAGATGCAGGGTTAAAGGGATTCACCAAAAGATCCTAATCCTAGCTTTTGCCTGGTCTTTATCCTAGCCACGCCGCTTAGCTGTGTAGGCTGTTTGCTCATCTGAGAAATGGGGGTAATACAGTCCACCTCCTATTGTGGTGAGGATTGAGGGAATAAGATAAGGTGTCAAGACCACGTGCAGTGACCAGGATATGCTCAATAACACCAGTGCCCTCCTTGTCCTCCCTCCTTCCATGGAGTAAAATCCAGGAGCCAAGTGTTCTGGGGTCAGTCTCTGCTGGCTTTGGGGCCAGCATGACTGAAGCCAGTGGTAGCTCCATGAGGTGATGGCCACCATGTCTCACTGTGGGGCTGAGCACCGAAGAATGGATGCTTCTGAGCTGTGGTGCTGGAGGAGACTCTTGAGAGTCCCTTGGACTGCAAGGAGATCCAACCAGTCCATCCTAAAGCAGATCAGTCCTGAATATTCATTAGAAGGACTGATACTGAAGCTGAAGCACCAGTACTTTGGCCACCAGATGCGAACAGCTGACTCTTTTGAAAAGACCCTGATGCTGGGAAGGATTGAAGGCAGGAGGAGAAGGGGGCGACAAAGGATGAGATAGTTGGATAGCGTCAGTGATTCCATGGACATGAATTTGAGCAAACTTTGGGAGACAGTGAAGAATGGGGAAGCCTGGCATGCTGTAGTCCATGGGGTCACAAAGAGTCAGACAAGACTTAGGTTGAACAACAAGTTCAGGGTTGATCTGGCCCATTAAAGAACTGGATTAATAACGGTGGCCTTATCAGTGGCTTGTTCCAATGAGATGATTAGTTTAGTCTCACAGAGTTTCTCCTTTTTCCTTGATGCCCTTTGAAGGAAAGAACCAAGTGGCAAATAGGCACCACCGTTGCCCTTTCACTGATAATTCTGAGTTCTCTTAGGAGGATCTACAAACCTTCATGCTTCTTGTTCATGTGTGAGACTCTGATTTAGACCCAAGACATGTTCACTTGATTTTCTTGGACATTCTTGTTGTTTTGAATCTCTAAATATCTTCTGTAAGTAATCAGTTTCTTATACACTCTTGAGGGAGCATTTAATTCTCACGGATTCCATAATAGTGTTCATTAGGTTCCTGTTACAAGTTTGCCTCGTGGGTGCAAGGTTTATTTGTTTTTAATGGTGTAAATAAGACATGTGAAGAAAATGCTGTTCAGTGGTGTGGGGGTAATAAGTATGACCCAGGAGAGTAGCAGCTGCCCTCGAGGTGCCTGTAGTATTAGGAACCCTGAACCTTCCTGAATCGGCATTAGACTTAACCTGTAGTCAGTTCTGCCCTGGGATGGATGGATAGGCATTGTAAGGCGGTTTACACATGCAGTGCGGGTTAGCTGGTGTTATTTTTGTTGTTGTTATTTTGGTTTTGTTATGGTTTTGAGGGGGTTTCTTTGTTTCTTTTCAGCTTAGCTTAAAAAAAATCTCGAGTAAAAACTTGTATTAGAGCCATTTGAGGTTCACAGCAAAATTCAGAGGAAGGTAGAGATTTCCTATGTGCCCCCTGCCTCCACTCATACATAGCCTTTTCCATCATCCACGTTGTGCGCTACAGTGGTACATTTGTTACAGCTGATGAACCTACACCGACACGTCATAGTCCCCCAAAGTCTGTAGTTTCCATCAGGAAGGGTCCACAGTTGGTGTAGTACATTCTGTGGGTTTGGGCAAATGTATAGTGAGATATAGCCATCATTAGATCACACAGAATATTTTCATTGCCCTAAAAATCCTGACCTCTGCCTGTTCATCTCCTCCTACCCTCCCAGACCTAGGCACCCACCCATCCTTGTACTGTGTCCATAGTTTTGCCTTTTCCAGAATGTCATGCAGTTGAAGTTACACAGCAGATAGGTAGCCTTTTCAACTGGCTTCTTTGACTTAGTAATATGCATTTAAGTGTCCTCCGTGTCTCTTCCTGGCTTGATAGCTCATTTCTTTTTAGTGCTGAGGTTAGATGTAATTTAATATCGACCCAGGCATCCTGCCTTGAATGTTTTTAGATATACCTGGGCTCTGGAATCAAACTGTTCCTCGTGGGCTGTCCACAGTGGAGGTTGAAGTGTCATGTTCCTGCCGTCATGAGTCAAGTCAGTGTGACCTTGAAACTTAATGGTTCTGCATAGACATCTTTCAGCACACGTGGGCTGCTGAGTCAGGGATGTTTGGTCCCACAGCCCTCCAGGAGGTGGGTCCTGCAGGCTCGCAAAGTCCACAAGCATCTGGCGTCAGCAGTGCAGCTGTTGCTGTGGCAGATGGAAGGAAGGAGATTATGTAAAATAAATGGCTAAAGGTAAAGTAAATGGCTGGAGGTGGGAGAATTCCATCATTGGAAAGTGGTAGCGGCAAGAATAGAACCGCGGCATCTGGTTTCTGCATCCCTGCTCTTAGCTACTGTGCTCGCCTGGCTTTCCGAAAAGGCTGTTACCTGTCTTCTACTCAACCTACAGCTCTGCTTTCATGAGGCTGTTGCATGGAGCGTAATGCTTGGTTTTGACTCCCTAATGTAGGAAATGTAAATATTGTTCATGCAGTTACAAGCTTGATATCATAAGTATATGCTGTGCTGTGCTTAGTCGTTAAGTCGTGTCCGACTCTTTGCGACCCCGTGGCTGTAGCCCACCAGGCTCTTCTGTCCATGGGGATTCTCCAGGCAAGAATCCTGGAGTGGGTTTTCATGCCCTCCTCCAGGAAGTATATGCTATCTAAGTACAAATTCTCACATAAGTGGAAAATTAATCCTGGAAGGACAAGGAAAACTGATACGATGTAGGCTTCTTCCAGACAGCATGTTAACTGAGGTCCTGTCTAGCAGTGGCAGCTGAGGACCAGCCCGAGAATGGCCTCACAGAAGGGCCTGGTGCTTACTTCTGCCTTTTTTTTTTTTTTTAAGCTTCTCTGCATGGTCCTTTTGAAGACACAGCAAGAAAGTTGCACAAGAGCCATGTTTTCTCTGCTCAACTTTGTTTTGGTTAATCTAGTGTGAGTTCTTGCCAGGCTCCCCCCGCTGGGAGTTGCATCCATGGTGATGAGAAGCTGGAACTCTGTGCAGTGGCTCAGAGAACTCTCCACAGAGATGGCCAGGGGCTTCTCAGAGGCCGGTCACCCACAGCAGCAGCTGGCTGTGTCTCGTTAGTCAGGGGGAATAATTCAGGCATTTTCCTTGACAAATATCAGAAGAAAAAAGGCAGGAAGGCTATTATCAGTGGGTAGTAATTCCATCAAATAATGCCCTGTAACTTGCTAAACTTTCCATTTGCTTCGTGTATCCATTTTAATTCTGGAAACACACACGCACATACATACATATTGAATGAACATCATTAGGTTGAGTTAATAGTTCCTGTGGATATGCTCGTGTATTCCTCTCAAGTTTTGCATTTTATTGTAGCAGTCTGTTTGAATTAACCAGTTCATTAATGTTTTTGCCATATGCCTTCTTGTGGTGGGTGTCAAGGGCTCTTCAAAATGTATCTGTAACCCCATCTGCTTTTTGGGCTTCCCTAGTAACTCAGACAGTAAAGCATCTGCCTGCAATGTGGGAGACCAGGGTTCGATCCCTGAGTTGGGAAGATCCCCTGGAGAAGAAAATGGCAACCCACTCCAGTATTCTTGCCTGGAAAATTCCATGGATGGAGGAGCCTGGTAGGCTACAGTCCATGGGATCGCAAAGAGTTGGACACAACTGAGCAACTTCACTGGATCTGCTTTTTATAACTCATAGAAGTGCTTGCCATATAGTTTTGTATATATAGTCTTCCCTGGTGGCTCAGATGGTAAAGCGTCTGCCTGCAATGTGGGAGATCTGGGTTCGATCCCTGGGTTGGGAAGATCTCCTGGAGAAGGAAATGGCAACCCACTCCAGTACTCTTGCCTGGATTCATTTGTTGGTGTACAAGTATATGAACTTATCTTCAAACTACACTTAATAAGTCATGGTGGAAGATGAACCTTTATAGCCACTTATCAAACACAGTCCAACCCTGTGTCCTGTCTCTTTCTGCGGACAAACTGCTGAGCTCGTTCGCTGCTGCGGTCCTCGAGCGGACTGTGTGCTCCAGCACTGTTTTGCTCTCACAGTCCTCCCTATTGAGGGGCCATTTCTTTACCCTGTCAGCCGGGCGACTCTCTTCGCCTCCTAGATACTCGCAGGGGTTTCCTTCTCTGAGAAACTTCCCTTCTTCCCCAGGTGATCTTTCCCTCTGCGGCTGCTGTGCACATCACACTGTATCATAATTGCGTGTATAAGCTGCATTTATTGATGTCTGAAAGGCAGCATGTCTAATTTGTTGCTCAACAAAGCGCACAGTACATGTTAAATATTTGTGGACTTGAATATAGCTCTTTATTTCTGTCTTTGCTCCATCCCAGGCATGCCAGTCTGCTGGATATTAGTTCCTCATGAATGTATCTGTCTCTCTCACAGGGTGTTGAGGTCAGAGACTGTGCCTCATTCCTCTCTTATCCCCTAAAGCACCTGTGATGTTCAGTGTAGTGATCGGGACTGAGTAAATGCTTGCTGGTTTAACAGGGTTACTTGGACTCTGATATTTAGTTCTCCAAGTGGAAGGTGAAAATCAAGGGCTTTATAAAGTATACGTCAATAGAGGAGTCTCTAAGAGTCAATTATCATTTAATTGTGTATCTTTCCGATGTAGGTCGGCAATTTCCAACAATTAATCAAAACATTTTTTAGCACACGGAAGAGAATTTTCTGTTTCTGAAGAAAGCACTCATCATTCGTGTCTCTGGCAGCACCGACTGGGGTTAGGGCTTGTGGATATTGGAGTCTGGGGGCATCTGACTTGTAAGTAGCTCACTCTGTAGTTGATGGGCTGTAAATACTGGACAAAAGACTCCTTGCCCCGAGCATCATCTTTTGGTGTAAGGTGTGAAGAGAGAATGACAGCTACATAAGATTGTTGTCGTTGTAATATGCTATTTATACTGCCTTATTTATTTCACTCTCTTGTCAAACTCTTATATAGCCTACTAAATTCAGTACCTACTCCTCATTTCAAGACCTGGCCAGGTCCAGCTTATCTTTACAGTCCCATATCTCTGTGTGTATCATCAAACTGAACCTGTATTTCTGAGTCTAGCTGACTTCTGAAGGTCTTGAGGACTTGATCCTAGCTAACATCCCATTGAACTTCTCTGTGTAAAATGCTGATCTAGAGAAATAATTATATTTAAATAAGACATAGGAAATGGTTTCCATTTTCTGACAGTCCTTGACACCTTCCCCAGACTTTGGAATTGTGAGACTGTGGTGATGATGAAAAAAAGGCTTCATATCTCGATTATGGTTAAGCCACAAGTGTACAAACTTACTTCTGAGTTCTTCCTGTGAGTTCAGTACCACATAACTGGGTGGGCTTGGGGACTCAGATATCGTGCTAGGAGTACGTGGCCCGGCCTCTGCTTTCAAGGGTTTAAGTCTTAAGGGTGCACAAGATTCGAATTCAGACAGGGTCACTGAAGGTGATAGGACTTTATGTGGCCGTGATGTTAGGCCCTTTTGTTGACTATAAGAATCCTCAGCTATCAGAGCTGGTAAAGGCCCATATGGTCTCAAACAATTGGTGAGGAGCTGAGAGTGGAGCCTGGAGCTAGGTTTTGGAGAGGGGTGATTTGCTCAGGCAGAGGGAGAGAGACCAAGTGGGTGAAAGGCATGGAAGTTATGAGAGTTGTGTGGGGAGTGCATGAGGTGTGAGTGACCTTGAAGAGACCCATCAGCTTTTTTGTTCTGAGAGAGGAAAGAACCTTCGGTGTTTACAAAGTAGAGGTAGCATCAATCAGCGTAGAATGACGCGCTCTTCTTTTCTCTCTAAGCCTGTGTCTGCAGGTCAGTGAGTTCTCTTTGACAAGGTGTTCTTTGTAGTTCATTGGATGTTTGCTTAGCCAGGAATATTGCGTCTTTCTCTAAAGGAACCACGTAGGTACCAGCAATCGCCTGGACCTAATTGAGAGTTAGACGGAACTATTTGTTAAGACTTTATTGATATAACCAACAGAGGCTGTAACTTAAAAATATATACTTTTAATATTGATTATGTTCATGATAGATGTTTATATTCATCTTTTTTTCATAGATACATGAGAGAACTTTTATCTTTACATTGCAATATCGTATTAGTTTTTCCTTTTTTTCCCGCAAAGGATAACCTGTTGCATTTGGTTATAGTATCAGTATTACTCATGTTGGAAAACTTTTTCTTCACAATTACCAGAAAATGATACAGAGCCTCTGGAAATGAGGCAGTAAACTAAGGTTCTGGATTAGGATGCTTAGATTCTTATCAGCTAATTCAAACCTCAAGAAATGTTTATCAGTGAATGAAGTACAGTTGTGATAAACCAAACGACTTACTTTTCCTTCTGCAGCCAGGATCCTTGATCTAAACTAAACGATGAATAATTGGGTGGTGGCAGTTTCACTTAGTGACCTGCCTTTTCCCCATGCATCCTGGTCTCCATTTTTTATTATTAATATTTGATATTTATTTATTTGTTTTGGCTGCACCAGGTCTTGGCTGTGGTATGTGGGGTCTAGTTCCCTGACCTGGGATCAAACCCAGGTCATCTGCATCGGGAGTGCAAAGTGTTAGCCACTGGGCCACCCGGGAAGTCCCTCCATTTATTCTTAACAAATCATCCTTAGAAACTAAAGGAAGGTAGCTGAATTATACTAGCATTCCCATATCATGTGCTTTCTTTCTAAGACAAAGAGATACACTTACAAAGTACTTAAAATGCTGAAATAGGATTGGTTTCCTAATAGGAATAAAGAAAACTGTGTTGAAATGTCAATAAGGAAAGGATCGCTCTATTATTGGGTGCCAAAGGAGGTCAGCGTACTACTGGCTAAAAACCAGCACTTATTCTTTGCTGCTGTTGATGATTATTATACGGTCGTGAAGCACAGGAGAACCCTCAAGAAATCCCTGGGATTTCTGTGAGCATGTTCCACCACCATTAGATTCCTTGGTTCATTGTAGCCTTAACGTGAAACATATATTTTACTAATTTGTCCCATGCTGTTTCATGTGGTTGCTTTATTGTAGGCCAAGTCAAGTGGCTTTTCTTTACCCCGTTAAATAAAGCCGTGATTTAAATTGCTTTTAAAAAATAAAGCAGGCAATATAAGAGAGGGCTTTATCAAAAGTACTGTGAGCGAGGTTTTTATTATTATTATTGTTCTACCTGTTCAGAACAGATGCCTTTTAGAGTAGTTGTTCCACTTGAAGAAATTTTCTTGGAAGAAACCTCAAGCTTTATGTACAGAGCGAAGACCTATGGCTGTCTTCTACTTAAAAACATGCGTGCATTGTTATAACAACATCCATGAATGTTTGTCTAGTTTAAAAGGATAGATGCACAGAATGTTGAAACTTCTTAATAGCAGCTTGAGATACCAGTTTTTCTAGGTAGTTTCCCTCTGAAACCTGAAGACAAAAATCACATTCCTCTTGTTGCTGCCTGCGGTCTTGACATAAGGATTCATTTCTTTTTAGCTAATTCATGGAATTTCAAGAAGATAATTCTTTATCTTCATCATTATAAGAAAGGTCATGATTTTCTTTCTGTAGATTTAAAGGTTGGGGTTATCTACCTAATTGTGGAATCCATGGAGTTTCTTTTCTTGGTATTGAACTCTGGGTTTTATTTGGGGGCCTTATAGTTCTGGACAGGTATTGAACACAGTTCAGTTCAGTTCAGTTGCTCACTTGTTTGACTCTTTGCAACCCCATGGATTGCAGCATGCCAGGCCTCCTTGTCCATTGCCAACTCCCGGAGTTTACTCAAACTCATGTCCATTGAGTCAGGGATGCCATCCAACCATCTCATCCTCTATCATCGCTTTCTCCTCCTGCCTTCAATCTTTCCTAGCATCAGGGTCTTTTCTGATGAGTCAGCTCTTCTCATCAGATGGCCAAAGTATTGGAGTTTCAGCTTCAGCATCAGTCCTTCCAATGAATATTCAGGACTCATTTCTTTTAGGATGGACTGGTTGGATCTCCTTGCAGTCCAAGGGACTCTCAAGAGTCTTCTCCAACACCACAGTTCTAAAGCATCAATTCTTCGGCGCTCAGCTTTATCTATAGTCCAACTCACATCCATACACAACTACTGGAAAAACCATAGTTTTGACTAGACAGACCTTTGTTGGCAAAGTAATGTCTCTGCTTTTTAATATGCTCTCTAGGTTGGTCATAACTTTTCTTCCAATGGGACAAGCATCTTTTAATTTCATGGCTGCAGTCACCATCTGCAGTGATTTTGGAGCCCCCCAAAACAACGGCTGTCACCGTTTTCACTGTTTGCCCATCTATTTGCCGTGAAGTGATGGGACCAGATGCCATGATCTTAGTTTTCTGAATGTTGAGTTTTAACCCAGCTTTTTCACTCTCCTATTTCACTTTCATCAAGAGGCTTTTTAGTTCTTTGCTTTCTGCCTTAAGAGTGATGTCATCTGCATTTCTGAGGTTATTTATGGAAACATAAATGGAAACAGAAATCCTGCAATCTTGGTTGCAGTTGAACACAATGATAGAGAAAGGGCAACGTGCTGTTCATGCCTGTACCTTTTAGTTCCCATGCCCTCTGCCCAGGAAAATCTTTTTTTTTTTTTTTTTAATTCTCATGGTCTATTCCCTATGAAGACAGATTAAAGCCACAGGAAAAACCCCATTTCTTTTTAACAATCATTTTGGAGTTTCTGAATCGATGGTATTGGAGACTGGTTCAGAATAACCACATCCAGAAGGCCAAGCCTCTGTGATAGAATTACATACCGTATAAATCATAGTTCAGCTCCTTAACCTTGTACACAATCAAAACATTTACTGAGGAAGTTAGTCTAATGGTTTGTTAGTTTGAAAACGATTTCTTTTTCAGAGATTTAACTGGATGCAGAGTGTTTTTTTTTAATGCAAAATTGAATGATAAAAAAATTCATGTGTGGTTGACGATAAGGATGCAATTTGCTTTTAAATTTATACTCAGGGTTGAAATATGTGAAAATTGTCATCTAAACAATGCTTTCTAAGTAAGGGAGAAATCCCGTATTGATTATTTTTCAAAGGAAATATATATATATGTCAATTTTAAAAAATTCAAATATGAAAATTGATTTTGAAGTATTTAACCACAAGCAATATGATTGCAGCATGTTTCTTTCTTTTTTTTTCTGATGCTCTTTTTGTTGGCTATTTTATAATCATTAAAAATACTGAATGACTGGATAGATTCTATTAAGCCAAGGAAGAAACTTATTATGCCCACACTGTGTTTTTGAGCAAATAAAAGAGTTTATTGCTTCAGGCAGTGGAGTAAATTTGGCTTCTGATCTTTGTGAAGTAGAGCATATATTATTAGATCATGTTATCAAGATGCTGAGTTTGCCTTGTTTTTTTTTTTTCTTTTATTGCTTCCTTCTGATGTATCGCTGCTGTGTGGACAACCCTCTCTACTTCTGCTGCTGAAATTTTTTGTTTCCATCATTCAGGAAACCTCCCAAGGTAAGTACCTACATGGAATTTGGTATGCATGCTGGCCAGGTGTGCCAAAATTTCAAATTTCATCTATCACAGTGACCCCTCTGAAACACCTCTGCTTTTGAGAAGATAGCTCAGCATTCTAATGTAAAACTTAAACCATGAACAGTTAATGTTGGTAATGTTGGTCCTCTACATCATATAAAGCACTTTCATACGTTATTTCATCCTTGAAACTAATGGGTGAGTTTTCAGAACAAACCTATCTGGCTGTTGTTTATGTTTTGTTGATGATGACATGAGGCCCAGAGAGAGGAAATAACATGATAATAACAATAATTCACAGATAGGGTAATGGAGAGTGAAAGTGAAAGTTTCTCAGTCGTGTCCGACTCTTTGCCACCCCATGGACTAGTCCATGGACATCTCTAGGCCAGAATACTGGAGTGGGTAGCCTATCCCTTCTCTGGATCTTCCCAACCCAGGAATCGAACCGGGGTCTCCTGCATTGCAGGTGGATTCTTTACCAACTGAGCTATGAAGGAAGCCTTCATAGGGTAATGCAGAACTATATAATATCACCACCTAGAAAATGGGAAGACAAAATGGTAACATCATGGTAGGTTGGTAACTAGGTTTGACTGGACAAACTATCTTTTCTGTGTCCTACTAAGAATCGTTGATATCATCAGAAAAATTCTCCAAACTTTTAGAGTCTGCCAACTTTATGTGCCCCTTTGGAGTGTCTAGCCAATTGCAAAGTCTACTAATTAGAGCCAGCTCCCATGCTTCGGCCAGCCTTAGTTGGCATGTGTGCCAGTGAGAAACCTAAGAATTAAGGAGTAGGTAGAAAAAGAAGACAGTGAGAAGCACAACATCATCTGAATGATCAACTCGTGAATGAGTGAAGGCTGATTTCTATTACCGGTGAGTATTTTATCGATTATCCAAGGGACACTTAGTACCGAAAGGAAGGAAAAATGCAACCAGCCTCTGAACATTGATGTTGGTTTGGTTTTTGAGATGGGATCAAGTCGGGCTACACCCACATATATTATATTGTCAAAATCTAAGACACGTTGGGTAAAGGGAAGAAATAGGATAGATTAGACTTACTTATCTCTGGGATTATGAAGGAAAATCTAACTTAGCTTTTGGAGTATTGAGACCTCCCTAAAATGCTAAATGTTATCCTTTATATTTATTGATGATAGTATAGCAATTGTCCTTGGCCTTAAGAGTTCTAGCTCCAGTAAGGAAGCCGTGCATTGAACAAGTAATATGAAATCTTTTAAGAAAGAGGCAGTGTATGATGTTTAGAAATATAAGCACTCGCATCCTGACCAAATCTGAGGGATTAGAAGGTTATTCCTGAGCAATCATTGACGTGGTGTGTGCTCAGTCATTTCCGAGTCTTTTGCGACCCCTTGAACTGTAGCCCTCCAGGTTCCTCTGTCATGGGATTTCCCAGGCAAGAATGCTGAAGTGAATTGCCATTTCCTACCCAGGGGATTTTTTCCGACCCAGGGATTGAACCTGCATCTCTTGCATTGACAAGCTGGTGCTTTACCACTAGCGCCACCTGGGAAGCCTCTCTTGATGTGGAAAAGTGTAACCAAAAGTGTCTCTGCTATTCAGAAAGATGTGAGCTCCCCTTAAGTAGCTCTTTCTTCCCCTGCTGTTGGTTCCTAAAGGTTTCAGAACAGACAGCCAACCTTGTGATTATTTAATTCTTTCCTTTCAGAAAAAGGCACTAAAATCCTGAGGAGTTCCACATAGGGTTACTTACTGAAGGAGAAGCAGTGAAATGAAAAAGAGGCACAAAACCACATTTTAAAAAAATCACTAATTGCTTTATATACCGAAATGTTCTGGATACTTTCTGCTGCTGCTGCTGCTAAGTTGCTTCTGTCGTGTCCGACTCTGGGTGACCCCAGAAATGGCAGCCCACCAGGCTCCTCTGTCCCTGGGATTCTCCAGGCAAGAACACTGGAGTGGGTTGCCATTTCCTTCTCCAGTGCATGAGAGTGAAAAGTGAAAGTGACGTCACTTAGTTGTGTCTGACTCTTGGCGACCCCATGGACTGCAGCCCACCAGGCTCCCCCATCCCTGGGATTCTCCAGGCAAGAACACTGGAGTGGGTTGCCATTTCCTGCTCCAGTGCATGAGAGTGAAAAGTGAAAGTGAAGTTGCTTACTTGTGTCCAACTCTTGGCGACCCCCATGGACTGCAGCCCCCCAGGCTCCTCTGTCCATGGAATTTGCCAGGCAGGAGTGCTGGAGTGGGTGCCAGTGCCTTCCACCTGGTATATAGTAGTTTCATGTTTTCACTAGGTATTCTATTAATAGCTCCTATGCAGTGTCATGAAATTTCCAAGATAAAATGAATGACATTAAATGTAAATATATATATATATATATATATACACACACACACACACATGCATGCACACACACACACACTGTAAGGCACATCTAGAAAGTATGAAGATCATCTTAAATTCAAACAAATGACATCGCAAACTGAAATTTTTTTAAAAAGACGCTAAGATAGATAAGGTCTTTCCATGCAGAAACTGTGAATATTGAAAGCAAATGGGAAACATATTTTTAATAATGACTAGATAAGCATGAACTATTATTTATTTCAGACAATGAGATTTTGACATTCATAATTAGTAAAAGCATCAAAGACGACAAGTTGGTTTCATTTAACAAATATTCTGGGCAGGGGCCAAGTGCTGCATGAATCAGACCAGATCCTAGCATTCTAATGGGGTTGGAGTACAGAACATGTGCATAGTGTAATATAAAATCAAGAGGAAACTATCTGTCAGACTCATAGGATGGAAAGTCCTGTTCTGACTTCTGCAAAACTGACAGCTAAGAGCGGGTGAAATATTAAAAACCTATACTTGAACCTGTACATGGCATCTACACAATGACTGTTGAATGAATGAAGAAAAAAAAGAAAGACCTGTTGTACCAGAAGGACATTTCACCAGTTTAGTAGAAAGAAGGTTCAAGTTTAGCTAAATTATGTGTTCCCTTCACTGGTGGACACTTTACTTTGCTAAAGACTAAGCCAGAGAATAGGTGGGGAAACAATGGAAACAGTGACAGATTTTATTTTAGGGGGCTCCAAAATCACTGCAGATGGTGGCTGCAGCCATGAAATTAAAAGATGCTTGCTCCTTGGGAAAAAAGTTATGACCAACTTAGACATCATATTAAAAAGCAGAGACATTACTTTGCCAACAAAGGTCTATCTAGTCAAAGCTATGGTTTTTTTCCCATAGTCCTGTATGGATGTAAGAGTTAGACTATAAAAAAGCTGAGTGCCAAAGAATTGATACTTTTGAACTGTGGTGTTGGAGAAGGCTCTTGAGAGTCCCTTGGACAGCAAGGAGATCCCATCAGTCCATCCTGAAGGAGATCAATCCTGAATATTCATTGGAAAGACTGATGCGGAAGGTGAAACTCCAATACTTTGGCCACCTGATGCGAAGAACTGACTCATTAGTAAAGACCCCAGTGCTGGGAAGGATTGAAGGCAGGAGGAGAAGTGGGTGACAGAGGATGAGATGGTTGGATGGCATCACCGACTCAATGGGCATGAGTTTGAGTAAACTCCAGGAGTTGGCAATGGACAGGGAGGCCTGGTGTACTACAGTCCATGGGGTCACACAGAGTCGGACAAGACTGAGTGGCTGAACTGAACTGAGCCAGAGAAAACACTCTGTCCTAGTTCCATTCTCAAGGAGACCCAGATGCTCGGCTGGGTCGTAATCCTGATCCTCTTCTGTGGCCTATCCCCAGAGGAAAAGTGCCCATTGGACCTTACAAATCTCACCAGCAATTTGGATTTTCTTGTCATTACATTAATTTGTGTCTTCCTGAGTAATATCTGCCTTTTCCTATAGTCTGTGTTTGGATGATTATTGAAATTACACTTAATGATGATGGTAAATAACAATCACCTCCCTGTTGTATTTTTTGTTTGTATTATGTGTGAGGATTTTGCACATTTTATGTAAAAATATTCTAAGGTAGAGGTGTGATTAGGAGAAAGGAGGGGCTGTCTCTTGAAATATTTGGCCGAGTTATCACTGTTCCTGCCCAACTGTTATACCAGAAAGAAGTCTCACAGTCTTCTTATCTCTCTTTGGAACTGTACTCTTAGAATGCTATGCTATTTTTATTGTTTCTATTAATAGTAGCTGTCTTTAATTCTGCACTTACAATATGCCAGATCCACTTTAAATCCAAATTAAAATTTAATGCAAACTTGGATGCCTTCAGAGAAACCGGGGCAAAATCAGTGTATGCTGCTATAAAGGTAGATATATGACATTATGCATTTATCAAAACTCATAGGACTGTATAGCTCCAAAGAGTGAACCTTGATGTATGGAGTTTAGTTGTTAATAATGTATTGATATTGATTTATTGATTATAATAAATATAGCATAACTAATACAAGTTATTAGTAATGACAGAAACTGCTGAGGGTGTGTTTGCGAAGAGGGGGTATATGGCAACTCTTTGCACTAGCTGATCAGTTTTTCTGTAAACCTAAAACTGCTTTAAAAAATAAAGTATTAATTATGAAAAAATACATGTACTTCATATTCACAGAATAAAATAGAAAAAACTATGTGGAAAGCATTTGACAAAGTTCAACACTTGTTTATATTATAAACTTGCAGCAGGTTGTAGTAGACGGAAACCCCCTCAAGGTGGTAATGGGCATGCATTAAACATATACAGCTATCATCATATTTAATAGTAAAGGACTGAACACTGTCCATCCAGGATGTAAAATAGGTAAGGATTTAGCCACTTCTCTTCAGCATTGACTGGACCTCTTAGCCAGTGTAATTAGGCAAGAAAGAGAAAAGAAATTCAGATCGGAATGGAGGAAGCAAAAACATCTTTATTTGTAGACAATAAGGTCATGTATTTGATAAACATTAAAGAATCTCTGAATAAGCTTCTAGAACTTACGGGTGGCAGGAAAAAGGTCAAAATACAGATTGTACCTCTTTAAAATAGCATGAGCAATTAGAAAATAAAAATGAACAGCAGCCCAATAATTTACAGTAGCTTCAAAACCATTAGATATTTAGGGATATACTTAGTTGAAAATGAACAATACCTTTTTATTAGTGTCTCAGATATAGTTGACCATTGGACTGTAGGCAGATGTGCCAAGAGATGGAGAAAATATCAACTGTACTCAGAGAATGACGTAGCATAGAGTTGGACTGCTGGTCCCTGGAAGGGCGTCCTGGGTGACCCACCTGGAAGGAGGCTGAGGAACTTCGCTGACGGTCCACTGGTTACGACTCTGAGCTTTCACTGCCAAGGGCATGATTTCGATCCCTGGTCAGGGAATTAAGATCCCACAAGCTGTGTGACATGGCCAAAAAAAAAAAAAAAAAAAGGAGGTTGAAACCAAATCCCGCTGTGGAGGGCCTTGATACCAGGATTGCATCTCAATACGTTCCATGTCTCTGTTATGAACAAAGCAGTGGCCTGATTCAAACTCCCTTTCAGGTTAATCTGAAAGCAGAGCATAAAATAAATTGGGTTTGGTCAGTGGGTGGGAAAAGGATGGTATTCAATAAAATGAGCCAGGAACGAGGTAAATTCATCACCTCTTTTTCAATACAATGAGAGATAAGGAGGGCCTGCATTGGTGCAGTGCCGTGAGCGAAGACGAAGGGAAGAACGGTCAAAACATTGCAGCGCTAAAGTGTCCAGGACTTGGATGCTGATAGCACGTGGGAGAAGACTGTGCCGCAAGAGGAGGCAGAGATGAGTCTGGAGTTCGAAGCCGAGTAACTGGAAATTCAGCAGGAACTGAAGAAGAAGGACCTGGTTTGGAGCAAGGCGAAGTGAAAGAGTACAGTTTTAGAATGAATTGAATTAGAAATGATGGCAAAGCACCTGAGAGATGCCTAGCAGGTAATTCACAGCTTGTAGTCTGCCCTAGAAAGGTCGGGTACATCCTGATGGGAAGGAGATAGGAGGTAAAGAAAGAGCGATTGATTATGTTGTCAAGGAAGAAAGGATTAAGTAGGATAGGAGACGTGAGAAAATAGGGGTGAGCAGGGACCCATCCTGTTTTTGGGAATGGATGGGGAAGAGCCAGTGAAAACTCAGAAGAGAAACCAGGTACCCCAGTGGTGCTGCTGCTCACGGTGACACCGAGGACGCTTATACTAGTATCGCCGAATTGTGTTTCTTTTGTTCTTAAAAGTTATTTTTTTTCTAGTAGGACAAAAAAAAAATATTATTCTGGTTGAACTGGAGAGTAAGATTGAACATTTTTTTCATATTGCATGTGCATGTACAATAGAAAGGGAAATTTCCACAAATGTATCCTTGTATAAATTGGTTTGTACTACTTATTTGGATTTTCTTTTTGGTGTTGCATTTTGTAAATTTGTGCTCCAGGATAGAGAAACATTCATTTTGGCATGGGCCTAGTACATACCATTTAATCCTTCCACCAGGAGCATGTCAGGCAGTGTTTATTGGAGCATGTGCTGCTGTTGCTGCTGCTAAGTCACTTCATGCGTCTGACTCTATGCGACCCCATAGACAGCAGCCCACCAGGCTCCCCCGTCCCTGGGACTCTCCAGGCAAGAACACTGGAGTGGGTTGACATTTCCTTCTCCAATGCATGAAAGTGAAAAGTGAAAGGGAAGTCGCTCAGTCGTGTCCGACTCTTGGCGACCCCATGGACTGCAGCCCACCAGGCTTCTCCATCCATGCGATTTTCCAGGCAAGAGTACTGGAGTGGGGGTGCCATTGCGTTCTGCTTCCCTTAAAAAGAAAAATAAGCTTTTAGACAAACATAGAGACACTTGCTTTATGCCTCCTCGTTAGTTTAAAATAAAGAGCCTTTGTCTCAGAATTTTCAGAGCTGAGACAGGTGTGTTTTTCCTTATTGTGTGTGTGTGAAGATCTCTGTCTAGATATGTTGATGGAAACCAGGAAGATGTCCCAGTCCCAGGAGCTTTGCCTTTCGAAGCCCAGTTCCAGGTCTCCCTGACGGCCCTCAGAATGTGAGACATGTTCTCGGACACTTCCCTTTTCATGCCTCATGTGTCATCTCTGGCACAAGTATCTTACTTTCTCAGGGAGCTACCCTGAAACACATGCAGAGAAAAACAAATGAATTCTTCCTCCTCTTTCTGTTTTCTTCTTCACCCTTCAGTATTTGTTGAGGACCATCCATGTGCCACGTGAGCACTTTGGAGCTGGAAGAAATGTCTGAACTGAGACCATTCAGAGTCTGAGACTGAGGAGATGGAGGCTTACGGAGTAAACTGGCCCAGACCATCCAGTGAGAGAGCTTTGGGCTGCAATTCTAGGCCCTCTGATTGCTGCTACTGTCTGTTACACCATGTGCTTGTAAAGTGGTTTTTCTGTTTTTGGGGTTTTAAGGAGTGAAAAAAAAAAACCAGGAAAGAGTAAGAAGGAAGAGTCTGAAGAAGAAGTAAATATCTGCAAGATCACTTTGTTTACAATCACATTCTTCTTTACACCGTTTGCTCATTTTTAAAGCCATGATCATCATTTTAAGATCTCCATAAGTTAAGAGTCATTTGAACAATTTGATCTTACTAATTAAACTCACTTTGAAGTGAAAGTCTTAGTAGCTCAGTTGTGTCTGACTCTGTGTGACCCCATGGACTATGTCCCTCCAGACTCCTCTATCCATGGGATTCTCCAGGCAAGAATACTGGAGTGGGTTGCCATGCCCTTCTCCAGTGGTCTTCCTGTTTTTTATTTACAAGCCCTGTTAGGAACTATTGAATTTAAGATTGTTTAATCCCTCTTTTTTTTTCCCCCTCTTCGAATTACATAAATTTGTTGGCAAAATCTTGAACAGGAGAAAATGACAGCATAACAAAATAAAATTGTTACTTTTTGGAGGCAGTATCCTTTAAAGGGTCATACTGCTGTACCAAAAAGCCTGACTTGACCAAAAAAAGGCTCAGAAATAAGGAGGGAGAAATCACTCTATACAGCTTATGCCATCTGAAGTGCAGTTTCACCCAGACTCGTTTTACAGTCTGTGACCACCATCATTTTCATCATTCACTTTGTACATTTCTGAAAACTGAGTGGTGGCCTGAAACGAGGTGAGTTCTAGACCTGCTCTGTCCAATACAGCAGCCACTTAGCCACACGCAGCATTTGAACATGTGTGCTACGTGGCTGGTCAAAACTGAGATTTTTTTGAGTGTAAAAATACACACCAGACATCAAAGACTTGGTATGAGGGAAGAAGTAAATATTTTTAAAAGTGTGTTAGGTTAAATTAAAACATTGTTTAAATTGTTTTATCTCTTGACTTTTGAGTGTGCCTACAGACGCCAATTTAAATTGCATTTGTAGCTTGGATCATATTTCTGTTTCAGACCAAACATATAGCTGAATATGGAACTTCTTTTCAGCATCCATCCTGAGGTTTTTGCTCAGTTTCTCTTACCCTGTTAAATGCAGCCACCCTGCTGTCATCCCTTACATTTCTGCCCTTATATCGGAGCCTATGAGTGTTGCAGCTGCATGAATTGAATGGCAGCATAGCCCTGCCCCACTGCGTTTTTTCCTAGGAGGCATTTTTACTTTATTCATTCAAATGTCATTTATTAAGACTGTAATTGAGAATGTTTGTGGAAAGTACAGTGTGAAGAAGTTGTGGGGCTCAAGAGGCGATTTAACCAGTGGTCCCTGCTCTCTGGAACTCGCAGTATGGTGAGGAAGATTAAACATGTCCAGCATGGTACGTGGTGGAAAACAGATCATGCTAAACATCATCCTGCCGACATGGCATGAACGCAGGGCTTTAATTCTTTGGGGTCTGGCTCGGTTCTCCAGTAGTGTGGTGACACGTGAACACGTTTGGCACACCACGTCTCTCATAGTCATTGCACTCTTTCAAACAAACAGAGTTGAAGTCACCACCAGCAGGACATGGGCTCGCCGGTATTTATCAAACCGGAGAGATGGGGTTTGTGGAGAGATCTCAGGTGCAGTTCCAGAGTCGACAGCGGCCAGAACAAGCTGTGAGTAGCAAGCAGCTCAGTCCGCAGATGTGAACAGTGGGTGAATTGTCCCCGGAGCGGAGGATGGCAGGATCCTGTGAGCACAGAGAGACACGCTCCTTCGTGCAAAGCCCAGCCAGCCCACATAGAGTGGACTTTCTTCCCTCTATGGGAAGCCCTTTTCATTCTGGACTTGGGGGCTAGGGAGCACACAGTGAGGCTTGTGTTGATCCTTTTGATGAGGAACGTGGTGAGCTGTAGCAGCTCTGTTCTCATGGCTGTATGAACCTTCTTTGCCTTTTCATTTTTCTTTATTTGACTCAGCAAATACAGAGCACCTATCTACTATGTCTGTGCCTGTAAGAATTAAAGAAATGAATTAGCACGGTGCCCTGGCTCAGGAAACCTCCAAGCTTGATGAGAAAGGAACACGCTTAGGATGGTGCCTGCTACATAATAAACACTCTGTAAATGGAAACTGGGCTGTTCTGTTAACTGGGAGAGAAGCCTGTCCCTAGAGACTGTCAAACGGACAGCAGTAGCTGCCGTAGACTGAGTTTTACTGTGCACCATGCATTGTATTGGTAGACACTTTGCTTAAATGCCCACAGCCCTCATTTAATATAAAATTGCTTACTCCGGTGGACTGTATATTCGAGAGGCGAAGCTACTGACTGAAAGAGCGCAGAAGAGGGAAATCGAGGACGCACTGGAGGAGGTGACCTTTGGACAGGTCTTGAAGAATGGCCGGGGTGAAGAGAGCCAAGGCGTTGTCAGAGGGGAGATTTTCTTAGACTTCTACGTTTTCTCTTCTTTTTCACCCCTGGACTTCCCACCGTGCTCATCCACCCAGAAGATTTCTTGGTCATTGGTGGAACCTCTCAGAACTGGAGAGGTGCCTGACTCTTGACATAATCTGTAGGTGAATAGGGGAACTTGCTGCTGTGTTTTGGGAAAGGAGTGGGAATGCAGTAAACACACAGATCATGTCTGTAGGGTGACATTGGTCTTGTCACTTTCACAGTCGAGTGGGAACAGACTTTGACCAAGTACTGTTGGGTAGTCTACTACCCTGCTCACCAGTGTGGCCTGTTTTATTTAAGCAGCTGTCATGTATGACAACACAGATCATTTTTAAGTGAATGGTCATTCACTGTGAAGTTGCTTTAAAAAGTAAATTCTCAGTATTTTTGTTTGGTGGAATTGTGGGCAATAAAATCATTAGGAAAACCAAGGTCTTGACCTCTCAGAATTAGTAATGTAGAAGAACAAAGGGACTCTCTTATACATGTTAACACATACAATCTGGCCAGAGTTATGAAATTCAGAGTAAGAAGAAGTAGTGTCCTTAAGAAAGGTTTCATAAGGGAGTGACATTTGAGATGATGCTAAAATAATTTAATAACGAGAAATTAGGAAGGGAGTATGCTTTGATGCATTTTGCAAAACCTTTGATATGTATGTTTGGAGGTGTTTCTTTGCCTAAAATTAAATTATCTTGAGAAAAGTATTGGGTTAATCACTTTCTGCCTGGAGAGGAGTTGAAAAGTACAAAAAATTATTTGGGGGAAAAAAAACATGCTTTTTAGTTTTTAAGAATTCTTTTGTTTTGTCTTTATAACTAGACTAAAAGCGACTAGAGGACAGAAAGACATGCTTAACGTGTCTTTTGACTTCCCTGTAGTAAGGGAGTATGCTTTGATGCATTTTGCAAAACCTTTGATATGTATGTTTGGAGGTGTTTCTTTGCCTAAAATTAAATTATCTTGAGAAAAGTATTGGGTTAATCACTTTCTGCCTGGAGAGGAGTTGAAAAGTACAAAAAATTATTTGGGGGAAAAAAAACATGCTTTTTAGTTTTTAAGAATTCTTTTGTTTTGTCTTTATAACTAGACTAAAAGCGACTAGAGGACAGAAAGACATGCTTAACGTGTCTTTTGACTTCCCTGTAGTACCGCAAACGGAGAGCAGTGGCAATTAGCCATTGGTTGAATGCTTTCTGGATCACCTGTTTTGTAATTGGAGAAAGTGTGCAATTAGTGAGAGTGTGAAAGTAGAAAGAGGTATGCAGTTGAAAGTACCTTTAGATTTGGTATTTATGGATCAGAAAAATGATTACAGGTCACATTTCTTAGAACCCTCATGCCCTCTCTTTCTTCAAGGAACATAAAAGATGCTTTTTGTCTTTTTTTAAAATGGCAACTTGAATTTCGCTGACATGCCAGTGAAATGAGACTTTTCAATAAGAGTGGAGTTTCTCTGTGGTGCATCCTGCCTCTATGTCCTAAGGCACCTTTGCCTCAGAGTGTGTATCACCCGCCGTATCTGCCTTATTGAAAACAGCTTGTGATCACTTTACAGGATGTTCAGTGGTTCACAGAGATGGAAAGTGAACATTTTTAGAAGTGTGCTGAAAGTGGGACCACTGTGTCCATCAAGCTTCAGAGAATTAAATGCTGGTCTGAGTTTTACAAGCTGGAAACTAAGAGGAGGGAGTGGGATTCCAAGCAGGTGGAGCCACATTTCATTGAAAACAGTGAAGAGGAGCATCTGTAGTTTTGGTTCTTTTTCTAGTTGAAGGCTCTTGGAAAATGTGGGTTGCTTTACCAAAAAAGTTCACAGTGTTGATTGGCATTGGTGAAATATGAAAACTATACTTGGTTTATACAGATTTGATTTTTGGGGGAGAGGTCAGTTGTATGCATTAAAAAGTTCCCCATCTCCTATACTCAAGATGCCAGTGACTTCATAATGAATAGGTAAAATAAATACTTAGAAATTCTAGTGAAATTAGTTAGAAGTCTTGAATAAATATATTTCTCCCGTATAATGCACTAGTTTCAGAAAAAATGATTTATTTCCTTGTTATTTTAAGTGGTTAGTTTCCAAAGAATAACTCTCAGGAAAATAGTTTAGTTATCTCTTTTGAAATGTCAATGATTTTTTTTTAAACTTTTTATTTTGTTCTGAGGTATAGTCGATTAACAACGTTGTGATAGTTTCGAGTGAACAGTGAAGGGACTCAGCCATACATGCATATCTATCTGTCCTCTTCTAAACCCCTCTCCCGTCCAGGCTGCCACATAACATTGAGCAGAGTTCCTTGTGCTATATAGTAGGACCTTGTTGGTTATCCACTTGAAATATAGCAGTGTGTACATGACCATCCCAAACTCCCTAACTATCCCTTCCCATTGACAACTGGAAATGTCAATGATTTCTGTATGAGAAAATAAAAATTTCTTTAAGACCTAAGAAAACCATGTCCTCTTTTGTTACAAACCTTTGTGATTAAGTTAAATAATTAATTTTTTTAAGCCAGGAAAAGAAAGATAATTGTTTGTGAACACTAGTTTATTTATAGTACTAACAATATTGCAGGGGAAATGATCATGCTACCTAAGATAAATTATTTTAAACTTTTACACACTATTGTCACAAATCATACCAAATAATTATTCTCACAACAAATAATTATACTTGATGTTGTCATACTAGTTTACGCTCGTGAATCCTGGAATGATGGTGCCGGAGAGGACTCATCTGGTGACCAAATCTGTATGAGACCATTAAAGGCAACAAGTTCCCCAAAACCTGCATCTGAAAGTAATGAAACATCTAAAAATCTGTCTTGCAGTTTGAGCTTCTACTTTTTCCTAAAAGTTCCTCATGTCCATTCCATGTTCTTGTCTGCATTTCAACTTCTTCTCCTGGTGTTATGTTTATTTATGGAGAAAATATTACATACAGTGACTGCTCTGTATGAGCTATGACCCAGACACTAGCATAAGACAAAGCCCCTGCCCCCAACAGGTTTGCCTTTAAGTGGAGCTGAGACCCACCCAAGAAGAACCCAAGCCATGAACCAGGACCACATGTGAACTAGAGCCGTGGGAGGTGTAGAGTGCTCTGGAATTTCATAGAAGGGCTGGCGGGGGAATCACTGGCAGCCTTTGTTAAAGAAAAAAATGACAGCAAAAACCCTTCCAGTTGCTTTGAGTTTTTAGGGAAATCCTTCAGATTTCTGGGCTTAACTTTCTTATGATAAATGTTGAGTAAAGTCATAACCCATACTCCGTGACTGGCTTGAGGCATGCCTATTCTAAAATGCTTGTGATCACAGGTTTTGAAATTTGAGACATAATTCAGTCTAGGGAGAGGCCAGTATTTGGCAGGCCATGAACAAATGTGTCTGCCAGTACTATCAGAGCCCTTTGAGAAAACGTTTTTAACATTTGTCTGAATTTGCGAGCGGGGGCAAGCGCCTAAAATGAAAATTTCATCTTCCTTTTTATGATCAAAACCAACTTTAGACTCTTAACTAGTTTGTTAGAAATGAAAGTTGGCACAGAATTTGGAATGATAATTATTAAGGGTAGACCCCCAGTTTTGGAGTGGATTTCATTTTATTTCAAGTGACATTACTGTGAATATAGGTCTATAGCTTTCTAATATTGTATGCAGAATAGCAAACTGTTATCAGTAAGTTTCTGGTAGGTGTGAAAAATTAGCATACAGGAGATAAATTGTGATTTCACTGTATCTAGCAGCTACTAAGAGGAATTCATTGGAGTCTCGAGGGAAACAGTACCTAAAAATTGGAAAAGAGCCTCTGTTGGCCATTTACAGTCAGGAGAGTTGACTTAAGTCAAAAGGAAAGGAAAATACCCTGGAATTGAAAAGTTGAGTGTTATAAAGATGCCATCAAAGGGAGGTTGTGGAATCTCCTTTTCTGGAAATGTTTAAAAACAAGACAAATCTTCATCTCTCAGGAGAAGTGTTGAAATTCTGTCCTGCCTTGAGGCAGGAAGATTAACTGGATTATGCCTGTGTGGTCTCTCAAGCCTTTGGAAGAGCCCTAGAATGCAGTAAATATTTCACACTCTGTTGGCTGGAACTGTTGTTTCATACTGTTCATTTTAACCTTGGTTATTATGAGACCAGAGTGAATGTTTGTGTACATAACAAAATTGAATTTGGATTTGAGGTTGATGATATAAGTTGTGTGTGGACCTGAATCCACTTAAAAACACTGAAGTACAGGTGCTGCTGAAACTATTCAGAGTGTAACTTAGTCTTTTGGTGATGTGGAAGGTACCTGCTTTCTTCCAAGGTCTCAATGCCAGTAATCATTTAATAAGTATAAAGCAACTACTGTGGACACTGCATGATACAAATAAGAATTAGGTATGGTTCCTGCTTTCAAGTACCGTTGTCTAACAGTGGAGGTAAAACCTACGCACAGATCATATACATGGTAAGTGAAAAAATAATTGTGATAGGAGTCACAAAAATAGGATTTAACAGTGTTGTGAGAGTTCAGAGAAGAGAAAGCTGATCCCTTTGGGTTTAACCAAAGAATGCTTCCTGGATGAAAAATACATTGGCATGGCCCTTAAGGAGTATGAAGCATTTTGAAGGGTGGAAACAAAGCAAATGACAGGGGTGGAATTGTACCTAGTAACTCCGAGGTATGGACAAGTCCAGCTGAAGCATATGGCTGTTGGGAGACGTAGGCTGGAAAGTTCCCTTAGGGCCAGTTTCTAGGGCCAGGTCAGAGTGTTTGTTTCTGATTGCCCAGTGTTTACAATCCCTTGAAAATGATTAAACGTTCAAGAGTCTCTGTCCACAGGAGGACTGAATTTTACTATTGGAGTTGCATGGGGGAGCAGGGAAGGCTGGGACAAGGAGCCAAGAAAACAGCTGCTGAGTCACCTGAGTCTGTTAGCTTGAGGAATAGGAGGGTGATGCTGAGAAACACTAGCTTCAGGGCACGTTAATGGCTGCTATTCAACAAAGGGTCGCTGGGCTTCCCAGGTGGCTCAGTGGTAAAGAATCTGCCTGCCAAGCAGGAGACACAGGTTCCATCCTTAGGTCGGAAAGATCCCCTGGAGAAGGAAATGGCAACCCACTCCAGTATTTTTGCCTGGGAAATCCCATGGACAGAGGAGCCTGGCAGGCTATAGGCCATTGGGTCGCAGAGTTGGACATGACTTAGCGACTAAACAAGAAAGGGTCTCCTCATCAAAAGAAATTGGACAAATAAAGTTACACAACCAAATGGGTTTATGTATGGATACCAAGGGGGAAAGAGGAGATGGGAAGAATTGGGAGATTGGGATTGATATTTAATACATATACAGTCGATACTATCTGAAAAATAGATAACTAATGAGAACCTACTGTCCAGAACAGGAAATTCTACCTAATGTGCTGTGGTGATCTGAATGGGAAGGACAGTCCAGAAGGGAGGGGATATATGTCCCTATATATATCCCCATATATGTTTCCATATATGTATGGCTGATTCATTTTGCTGTACAGTAGAAACACAACATGATAAAGCAACTATACTCCAATAAAAATGAATTTTTAAAAATGGGTTCATTTGCTGAAGACTTTTCAGCACCTTTAATATTGAGAATTGCATAGAAAATCTTAAACAGGGTAAAATATGTACCATTTCCAACATGGTGTAATCTCTATTTCATGGACTGTCTCAGGAAACTGCTGTCCCTTGGTGCATACTTTGGGGAGCATTGCCCTGTGCATGTGGTAAAAATGGCTGGAACATGAGTGGTGGTCATATGCATGGAAAACAGTGGTTAGAGGTGTGTCCTTATGGAGCATGGAAGCCTGGAGTGCTGGAGTCCACAGGGTCTCAAAGAGTTGGACATGACTGAGCAACTGAACTGAATTGATAGAACAGCATCAACCATTCCTAGTACATAGTAGACATTCAGTAACTATACAAAAAGCTAAAGCATGCAAGAGTAAATTGATAAATTAACAATACTTGGCCCAGGATTGGGAGTCTAAGATTTCTGGCAGTGTGGTAAGTTTTGACAAACCTTTAGCTATGCTAGAAATGATAGGGTCATGGAAAGCTAGGTGGGACTGATTTCAGTGAAAGTTGATCACTTTAGTATTTCTTGTGAAGCCATGGAAGGTCTACCTGGTCCATCATTTCAGCATCTGCTGAAACTGCAGACTTGGGAGAGAAGCCAATGTCTTTTCTTACTAAATGTATAATGTAAAATATTTTGGCTAAGAGGTCTGCTTGTTTGAATATGGAGTAAGTAGCAATTTTCATATACAATTTACTCTAATACTAGAAAATAACCTTGTATTTCTTGTAATACAAGAAAATAGCCAGTTTAGTCTGAAAGAAACTTCAGGGTTAATAAATCTGGTTTTTTTTGTTCTTTTAAATCAGACAGAAGCAGGCATCCTTATCAGTGAATTTTTTTTCAGTCTGATTTACTCATGGAAGTTAATAAATTTTTAAGTTTAATATTCTGTTCTTTCATCCAGGTATTTGCATTTGATTATTGCTTTTGGTCCATGGATGAATCTAACACTACAAAATATGCTGGTAAGTTGATTGTCTCTCTGTACTTGATGCTGGGCCTCTGGCCTCTTCTTCCGTTACGTCAGTTTTCTTTAATTATTCCGGAGTTCTGTTTTTTCCATAAAATTTGCACTCATTCTTTCCAGTTCTAGCATGTGGGCTTTGAAGCCAGTAAGATTTGGTTTCAGGATCTGGCTCAGCCACGTACTTGCTAAGAAACTGAAGGCAGGTTTCCCCTCCCTGCCCCCAAGCTCCTTAAGCTTCAGGTTCTTCACCTGTAAAGGGGGTATGAAGTGTCTTTAGAGGTGTTGCAAGGACTAGAGATGATGGGGAACCACCTCAAGCTGTATTGTGGTTATCACACGAAAAGGAGGTTGAATGTGTCCCGTCTTCCCTCATCTCTGACTTGTAGAGGATGCTCTGCTCATTTAAGCAAGCAAAGCACAGATGCTGTTGGTTTTTAGGACCCTCTCACGTCCTGAATGTTCTAGAGTAGTCAGTGGTGATGTGGACTAAAGCTCTTCTTTCTTCAGGGAAACATGGCCTCCTGGCCCCACATTTTGCTACTGTTCCTTCTTTTGAGGCATTTTCCCCCTACTTCATTAAATACAAATGCCTGCTATTAATAATTTTATTATTTGTGATCACAGGTGAATCTTCTTCACCTTTCCTAGAAGTTAAAATAAGCTCAAGAGGGAAGCACTTGTTTTACTGGAAGAGGTCTTCATTCCTCTCCTTCTGACTATGACCTCTTTTCTTAAATACATTGTCTTAATGAGTATTTTCTCCTTACTTCTGCTTATGAGAATCTCAGCTGGGACTTCCCCCAGTGGCTAAGACTCCAAGTTCCCAGTGCAGGGGGCCTAGGTTCCATCCCTGGTCAGGAAACTAGATCCCACATGTTGTAACTAAGAGTCCACTGACTGACTAAGACCTGGTGCAGCTAAATAAATACACGCATACATAAATAAATTTTCAAAAAAAAGAATCTCAGTTGAATGATTTTTCCATTTACTGAACGAAAGGGCAAGAGGATGATGGAGAAGCTGTAGATCTTAAAAGATTAGAAGGCAAAGGAAGTCATCTGCTTGTAGGAAATTTTGTTTCTTGATAACCTTTTCCTTGCCACATAAAGAAAATTTGCTGAGAAATTATTTGATATATAGCTTTTCCAAAAGTTAATCTTGAAGTTGGAAAATTCCTTCCGGGGCTCACATTGGGTAAATAAGCCTTCTTTCCAAACATCATTCCTGCAACTTCAGCAGTGTATTTTATTAATGGGAATAAATAATTTTTAATGTTGGCTGTAATTAATTTGTCTTTTTATTAGTCCTTTGGGATGCTACATAATATATTCTACACAGTTTGCCTTGACTGTTAGCACTGCATGTATTTTCATTCTGGATGTGTGCTTTTGGATTTAAATAAAACACTTCATACCGTGACAGAAGCAAATGAGGACAAATGCGATGGCTATACAAAGCACAGTCTCTCATTCTGTTCAATTGATATTATTCCAGATGTAGTCAGATATAGCTCCCTGGATTAAAACTCTTACGAAATTCTCAAATACTTTAGAGGACTCCTCATCACTTATAGATAAAATCTATACTCCTTGGATGACATTTAAGGTCCTTTATTATTAATATATAACCCCATCTACCTTCCCTACCCGCTGCTCCCTGTCTCCCTGCCATCCATTCTGTGCTCCAGCCCGGTGTGATTCTTCTTCTTCTTTAACCCAGGAAGCCAGAAAGATTCAGAATAGTCCTTAAATATTCATTAAACCCCTACTGTGTGTGTAACCAAGGAAGCCCTTGAGAAATTAAAACCTGAAGCTGGAAAGCAAAAGAATGCAAACAAACAAAATCTCCAAGCATTTGAAGATAATATCTAAGCTCAAAATTTTACAGAGTTTAAGTACTATAGAAAACCCAAGGGGGGCAAAATCTGGAAAGACTGAAGTTGCCTGCGAAGAAATCATAGAGGAAGTAGGACTGTAACTGGACATAGAAGTTTAGCATAGATTTAACCAAAGGGCAGTATGGAAGGCAGGCTTCCCAGGTGGCTCAGGAGTAAAGAATCCACCTGCCAGTGCAGGAGACGCAGGAGATGTGAGTTCGATCCCTGGGCGGGGAAGATCCCCTAGAGGAGGAAATGGCCACCCACTCCAGTATTCTTGCCTGGAGAGTTCCATGGACAGAGGAGGCTGGCAGGCTACAGTTCATAGGGTCGCAAAGAGTCAGGCAGGACTGAGCACATCCACAGTATGGAGGGCATCCAGGAGAGGAAACGCATGGTGTCAGGGAAAGCATGTGGACTCTGAGGTCCGCTCTGCTTTAAGTCTCAGGATGCTTGCTTTGGTTCTCTTAGACAATTTAATCTCTCTGAGCTATAGTTTCTTTTCTGTAAAATGGAAAGCATGTCGATGATAGTACTTAGATGTTGTTACAAGGGTTTCGTAGGTAACTGCATGAGCTGGCCAGTGGAAGGTGCCCGCAGATACTTCATCTGGCTTTGTCATGAGTGAGGGTGGAGAAGTGGAAGTGAGCGTGGTGTGTGACACTGGTCCAAGCAGAAGATGCATCTTATGGGGAGTCACTGAGAGACTTACTTGTACATGTTGAGTGAAGCCAGATAACAGGAAATTTTAAAAAGCTAGGCTGAGAACCGTTAAAAAAAAAAAAAAAAGGAGGCTGTTGGAGTGATGTGGTTAATAGAATGTTTTAGGAAGATTGTTTTTCTCTTCCTTTTCCACATCTCTACAACCATGTCCTCCATTAATTACCCATAGAGACCATCCTGGTGTCCTGCAATGTATCACGTATGCCTCTGAATGTAAACTTTTTTCCTATGGGAAATAACTTTATTAAGTACAGATGATAAAATTCAAATGTGGAAGTCAAGATTTCTGTAGCTTTTCACTACATATAGTATGTTGATGAATATAGAAATAGATAAAAAATGCTTTCTAAACATACTGATAGCCTAAACTTTACTAAATCTTTGTTTGTATGATCACAGTAAATTCCATGTTCCAATTAGCCTGAAATAAGATTTTCTTGATAGAGTAGCATCTATTTACAAAGTGTGGGGAGAAAATTTCTTATTCTTTAGACATTCCTATTGTACAAATGCTGTGACTACCTCAGCAGTAAAATTCTTGCTCACCACTCTCTTAGGTTTTTTGACAC
>SJYC01079275.1:0-82287 GCA_006408675.1 Madoqua kirkii | reverse complement strand
CACAGTAAATTCCATGTTCAATTAGCCTGAAATAAGATTTTCTTGATAGAGTAGCATCTATTTACAAAGTGTGGGGAGAAAATTTCTTATTCTTTAGACATTCCTATTGTACAAATGCTGTGACTACCTCAGCAGTAAAATTCTTGCTCACCACTCTCTTAGGTTTTTTGACACTCATTGCAAATAATCTGCCTACTAAATATTGCTAGTAGAGTAGTTGAGTGGTTTCTGTACTAATTTTACTTTTTTTAATTCAACGTTTACTTTTAAAATTTATTTTTTTAATTGAAAGATATTGCTTTACAATATCGTATTGGTTTCTACCATATAGTCGTTTTATTTTATATTGAATTATAGTTTGATTTCTTTTCTCTTTAGTTTGAAAAAAAAAACACAATTCTGTCTTAATTGTGAATGGAAGCATTAAGATAGAAGCATTCATTCTCTGATTGGGCATAGAGGAAACGGAGACGGGGAAGCACATAGTTCCTGAAACCGACCTATTTGTCAGGCTCAATAAAGAATGCCATCATTGATACTGAATCAGAGCTCTTGAGGCAGCTCTCAAAACTCGGGGGCCAGAGAGGAGGTGGGAGGGAGCGAGATGAGTGCCTGGACTGGAAGAGCAAAGGGAGGCTCTTGGTTTCATGGGTGTGTCAGTGTTCAATTCTAAGTTATGATTTATGTTACTCTACTTATTAAAGGCTACTACACCAAGCAAGAGCTTCCACTCTCAGGCTGCTGTAGAAATCCGTAATTCTGTAGTAGGTTTAAGGGCACAGCATTGGGTCGGGTGGAGTGGGGCAAGCATGTGGGCTTTTAAATCAAACTGCCTGGGTTCCAAGCCCGCCTCCAGCACCTTTTTATCTGTGTCAGGTCAGGCGCGTTCTCTTTCCTCTTAGGTTACATAATTATATTAATCCTGCTCCCATAGGTTGATTTGAGAACTGAATGACCTGTTCATGTAAAGTACCTTAAACCATAGGAAAAGCTCACTTAATATTCATCATCATCTTTATCACTGTCTCACTGTATCAGTATAAGGATAGTAGCATCAGTCCTTTGGAGACAAAATGCATTGTACATGCTGGTATCTATGAGACCTGGTTTTGCCACAACTGCTAAACTTTGGGAGTGTCTTTTTCTTCATCTGTAGAGGGAGGATCTATGGCCTAGAATGGTCTCAGATCTCCTCCAGCTCTCGGATTAAACATGAATCAGACATTTTATGCTGGCCACACAGCTGTTGCAGTGGACTTTTCAGAGGCAAATCAAAGGCTTGTTTGTTAAGCCGTTTGAATTGCATTGAATCATGCTTTGAGACACTGCACATTTTAATTATATTATCGCTTATTACTACCTTTTGGTTAGTGAGTCATAATAATGCTTGTCTGTGCATTGTTCTGAATCTTTAAGCGAAAACCTTTGTGACAGGGCTTAGAAAAAAAGGAACCTGCAAAATTAGGCATTCACAGCATGGCATTTCTATGTAAACCCATTTCTCCTCCCCTTCCCAAGCCCATAAATATATATACATAAACATAGATCCACACTCGGGATTAAAAATTCAGTATAAGTCAAGTGATCCTGGTGAAGGCCCTTTATTAAGAAAACCATTACTTCTCCATTATTTTCAGTAATTAAAAAAAGGTTATTATAGTGAAATTTTAGAGCACCATAACAGATAATAGGTCTTTGTAAATGTTTAAATCACTGCTAATTTCATTTAAGGACGTCTTGGCCATAAACCAACACATTTTTTATCGTATGCCTAAAATGTGTCAGGTTGGTAAATAACAATGACTTCCAGTAACCTTGGTTTCATTTTTCTTCCTATTAGGAGACTATTTTTCATAAGCCTGTTTTTCTATAAATCTTCATACCAAATAGAAATTGGTCTGTGATGGCATTTCTGGGCAATCTGTGTGGACATGAACATTTCCTGACCTGAGAGTCTAAACTGTTGACTTAGAAATTATATAACAGTTCTCACCATATGGTGTGCTGCTCAGATTTGCTGAAGCCATGTTTTCAGTCTTTGTAATACCCTGCAATTCAGGACAATGTTTTTCATCTGATTCTTGTTCTGCTAATGTTTCTTTGTACCATGAGGGGTCCACTGAGTGCCCCCTAGCCATGGGCAATCTCTGTGGGCAGAGTAGCCATGTCTGAGTCTGTTCTCTTGATGGGAAAGTTTATGTGCTCAGAGGTAGAAACAATCTCTGTTTCATATTATTTAACTGGGCATCAAAATTTACATTCTAAAAAGTGACAATAGCTAAAATAAAATCAATTTTTTAAGCAGAGTTCCAAAATATTCACCTTAGCATATTGTCTTCTTTCTCAAAAAATATTCAAGTGTATATAAACCCTCAGCAAATCCCTTGCATAGAATTAATACTCAATAATTGTTAGCTGTTAAGTTTGTCAAAACTGTGGAAGTTTTCCCTGTGATTATGAGAAGCAATAGTACTTGACTGTGTGAAAAGTTAGAGATTCACTGGAAGTGGAGCATGCCATCTTAAAAAGATGTTTATGAAACAATCTAACTGTAGAATCCTTCTAGATTTTTCTTTGTCTTTTCCAAATTCTCACCCATTCCTAATTTGACAGTTGTTTTAGTGACTCGCCTTTATCAAGTTGTCCCTAAGCATCTAACCTTGTTTTCTTAAAACTAGCAACTCCCTTTTCGCCTGTGTTAATTATGTAATTGTGGAGAAGTGCAACTGATATAAGCCAGTCTAGGAGCAAACACAACTGACCCTTTGTAAGAACATAACTCATCTGGTGGGAGTCTAGAGAGTTGTCTACCAGCTGGATGATTTAGTATGCAGCGGGCATGCCCCAGTGTATTTTACTGGGGAAGAGAGACTGTTCGTTAATTCAGAAAATTGGGTAAGTGAAGGTCAGTTAAGAAAAATTTTTCGGAGTAGGCTAGGCTGATACTGTTAAATTTTTTAAAAGAGTATACGTGTATTCTTTTTTCTCATCTCTACTCCCAGATTTTTTAATCCCACCCAACCCTACCTTCTTCCGCTTTCCTTTCTTTGTTCACATCTATTCCTTGGGGCTTCCCTGGTAGCTAGAGGTAAAGAATCTACCCGCAATGCAGGAGATGTGGGTTCAATCCCTGAGTGGGGAAGATCTCCTGGAGGAGAAAACGGCAACCCACTCCAGTATTCCTGGATAATTCCATGGATAGAGAAGCCTGGTGGGCTACAGTTTATGGAGTCGCAAAGAGTCAGACATGCTGAACAACTGAGCACACATACACGTTCCTTAGGGCCGCGGTCCCCAAGCTTTTTGACACTAGGGATTGGTTTCATGGAAGACAATTTCTCCATGGACTGGGCGGGGAGTTTGAGATGATTCAAGCATGTTACATTTATTGTGTGCTTTATATTATTGTAACATCAACTCCACTTCAGACCATTAGGCATTAGATCCTGGATTTCTTGGCACCCAGAGACATTGCTTAACTTAGCTGGGTGCCTTTATGGGGTGGATAATAATAACAACAATAGACAATAGAATCCTGAGCACTAGGTTCCCAGCACAGCGCTCATTCCTTTACCTGCAGCAGGTCATTTAATTGTCAGAATGCCCAATCAGTAGCATCTGATATTGGCCCCATTTTACAAAAGAGGAAACTGAGGTTCAGAGAGACCCTGCTGCTTGTAGGAGCTGAAAGCAGTGCTAAGGGTGGATTTGGGTCCTGACAAGTACGCGTGAGGACTTTGTGGATTCTGCTGCAGTCCTGGGCCCTCCTCTCTTTTCTCTCATCCGAGCAGGAGGCTGTGCTTAGGAAATCATTCTGTTGAAGTGTTCTGGCTTGGCCTCTAGCCAGGAATAATACTGTTCGCCTTCTCCCTCCTGTCGGAAGTTCTCTGGAATCCTGATTGCCTGTGTTTGGTTTGGCTTTCTTCTCCCCTCGCCTCAAGTGCTGTCAGCCCCGTGCACCCCACAGTCCAGAAGAGATACTGAGTCAGGCCTGCCTCTGTGTCAGAGACTGTGGCAAACCGTTGAGCAGGTGGGGATGAAACACAGTGACTTTTTCAGCAGCTGTTGAATGTGAAAGCACCCTCCTGAAAACGACTCCAAAATGCGTTTTCTGCTGAGACGGGCCCCACAGGAAAGACCTGATGCCTGATCCTCCTCCCCCCATGACTCAGCCACCTTATCAGGCGACAGAAAAAGGCGCTGAAGTTCACCGCCAGCTCGTGACGGCCCCGCGCTGTCGCTGGGCACGTCTGTCGGGTGAGTCACCAGGCCGTGCTGTGCGGAAGGCTTCTGCGGGCTGCGGGGCTGGCCGCTCCCAGAGGCCACTGCGGAAACGGCCCGCGTCGACCTTTGCGCTCCAGGCCTAAGTTCTCGGGGTCCTGGTTCTTACCCAGCCCCTCGAGGGCAACCTTCTGTAGTTGACTAAAACTTAAATTTCATGTCACCAAGTCAAGCCTTGAAAGCCCTACTTCCGCTATCTAAAGTCTGTAGTTTGGGGTCGTTTAATGTCAACCAGGTTTAAGGCCTCTACCCGTGACCATTTCTGCGAGTTGTGCTAATTGAGGGAGAGGTTTACTGAAACGCAGCCCTCGCCCCTTCGGGCCTGCGTGTGGAGCCTGATGGCTCTCACCCCGTCCAGGTGCTTGGCTTGGGAGCCGTGCCACCTGCCAAGTCCAGACTCGTCACAGTCGCCAGGGCTGTCAGCCTCGGTTAGGAGTGGAAAAACACCCTCCCAAGCACGCAAGCCCAGGAATTCCAGGTCATAAATACATGCACTTTATTCTTTCACTCTAACTCCAGTGAGAGAAGAGATGGGAGAAAGAAGGAAGACTGGAGGTTCTGTTTAAAGTGATAAAATGGTGTTAAAAGTCTGACTGCTCTTCCAGGTCACTACTTTAGAAATATTCTGTGCTTATGTCGTGTCCAACCCTAGATCTCCAGACCGAGTGCTTTGGTCAGCCCTGATCTGTGTGAGGCTGGCTCGATTCATGCAGATTGTGAATGAGACAAGATTGTGCCCTCTTCGAGGTTTTCCCGGTGGCTCAGTGGTAAAGAATCCGCCTGCAGGGCGGGAGACTCAGGAGATGCGGGCTCGATCCTTGAGTTGGGAAGATCCCCTGGAAAAGGAAATGGCAACCCATTCCAGTATTCTTGCCTGGAGAGCCCCATGGACAGAGGAGCCTCCGGGTTACAGTCCATGGGGTTGCAAAAGAGTCAGACACGACTGAAGTGACAAAGCATGCATACATGTGCCCTTTCTGAGTTTCTGGGGTGATTTTTGGCCATGCTGCCTGGCATGTGAAATCTTAGCTCCCTGACCAGGGATCGAACACATGTCCCTTGCATTGGAAGCTCAGAGTCTTACCCACTAGGAAATCCCAAGGTCACGCCCTCTTAGTTTGTTCTCACTTTTCCTAGAGCTTATGTGTGGTATGCACTTTCCCTCCCCACCTGGTTTCTCTTCCTCTGTACTTCATTCAGTACCAGGCCCTGCTACAGAGAGAATTCCCTTGTTTCCTCAGCTCCCAGTGCACATGCCTGGTAGCTCTGAGGCCATCACTGCTGTTCCCAGGAGGGACAGGCTGTGCCCAGGTGTGGAGACTCAGGGTGTTAGCAATGCAGAGGTCTGTACCATGTGTGACTCAGGGCTGGGTGGGTCAGGTCTTCTGTGACTTGGCTTGCAGAAATTCCAATCAGGAGCCCTCTCTACAGTTCTGACATTGTGTTGTGGGTTGCTGCGGGCATGCCTGTGTTTTAAGACTTGTCAACACGGTTATAGGCGTCTAATCATAAGCCCCACAGAGGAAGTTGGCATCTTGGTCATGGTTCTGAACAAGTGAGGTCAGGTTTGCCCCGTGGACTCCCCGCACCTGGCACGTGGAGCTGGCATCGGCAGAGTGTCTGTCTCCTGTTGGGCAGGGATCCTGCGGAAAAGCCACAGGCTCTTGGGTTGGACCGAGTTGTGCCTACGTGTGGTTTGTCTGGGACAGAAAGAAATTCCCACATATCCTTCTGTTTCCATCGGGACTTCTGGCTTTTCTTTCTGGGCTGACACGCATTCTCCTAGACAAGGGCACTTCATTCCCTTTGTGAACTGGAGTCAGGAAACAGTAAGGGTGGGAGGAGAGCATCTTTTATGGATTCCCCGATTCCCACCATCCAGCATAAGCAGCTCCTTTTTGTTTTTGTTGTTAGTTAACTAAGCTTTTAAAGCACTGGACAAGTTGCTCTTTCCTGTACTGAAAAAAAGAGATTCCTGTGTTTAGAAAGGAACAAAGTAAAAACAAACACCTTTAGACTTTTGGATAAACCAGACTCTCCTTATTTGACTGTGTAAGGGTCTTTGCTTGTTAATATTCTCTGTCCATCACAGAGTGACGTGTAGCCACTGTTCATGTGTCATGGAAAACTGATTATGCTGAGGAGGGCAGAAGATGGTGTGGCACCTACGTGGAATTTTTAGGCTTTGGGAGACAGTCCTGGCTTTTTTAAAATGTTTGTTTATTGTACCAGTGGTGATTGACAGTCACCAAACCAAAGAATTGATTAAGTAGAACCCCAGCCAGGGATTCATCGAGCTATAAGGCACCAGAATAAAAAAGAAAAAAAAGGGGGGGAGCTCTGTAGAGAATACTTCTGTTTAGTTTTATTGATATGATTTATTAAGTTGCTTTTTTCCCTGTACCTTTCTGAGATATCTTAATGTTACTAAAAAATGGTAAATATCTTTCCTCCACTGGACAATCTGGGTTGGCATATACAGGTCCAAATAATTAATGAAACTGTTCCTTCTTACTCTTCTCATTATGACCCAGAACACACACACACACACTTGTTCACATACTCCTTTTTTTCTCTCACATGTGAGTACACCATCGTAAAACTTTGAAAGTGGGACCCCTAGAGGCGCTAGAGAAATAGCAACAAATGATTGCTAATTTTTTTTTTTCTAAGAATAAGTGTCTTTTATCTTTAAAATGGGATTGGCTTGTCTCACAGATGTGTTGCAAAGATGAAGGAGCTATTTAAGGAAAAATAATTAGATGAGTACGTTCGTCTTTATACCAAAATTAGTTTTAGTTGGTTAAAAATTTAAAAGATGATATTAATTATGGATATTAGCTAAAACATATTCTAGACTTACAATGGCCAGACACTCTGGTAAGTGCTTTATTGTACTGCCTTATTAAATCACACCAGCAATTCAGTAAGAGAACAAGTATTATTCCGTTTTATTAATAAAGGAGATCTTGTCCAAGGTTACACAGCTGATAAGTAGCATTCAAGTTTAGAAATAAAACTGAAAGAACCAAAAGAAGACTAGAAGAAGAGATGCATGAATAGCTGTGTAATTTGGGGTAATGATAATCCAGAAGGATTTTGAAAGTGTAATGTATACCATAGACGAAAACCATAAAGGAAGAGAGATTTGAATGTGAAAGACCAAAAGCTTTTGTATGACAAAGAACAACATAAAACTGAAAGGTAAATGACAGACTGAGAGAGATATGTACAACATGTGACAGACCAAAGTTTAATATCTTTAATATATGATGGGCATTTTTGAATGAATACTTAAGCAATTACTAAACCAATTGATTTATACAAGTAAACATAGGACTCAGTCAATTTACTGAAGAGTAAATACAAATGGACAATAAACTAAGGAATGGAAAATTTTAATTTAACAAAGCAAGGAGCTTGCTTTTTCTGTTAATCAAAATCAGGAAGAATGATAGTAGCATTGTTGAAGTTGTAGAAAAAAAGACTCTTGCATTGCTAGAGGAGTTAGTAATTCAATGTTTTTGGAGTTTTGCCTAGTAAAGTTAATAGAAAAGTGTACATAGATAAATATATAAGGATAAATATTGTAGGAAAAAAAAGAAAAAAAGAAACAACCTGAGGATCTCTAATAGGAAACTGAATCAGTAAAGCATACAGCAGAAACTAAGCGGGTCTACTAAAAAATATAATGTTGATGTAGTTTTGTAGAACAGGGAAAGTGTTCATTATTTCTTGTCTTAAGAGTAAATTTCCCTCGAGACATGAAGCCATGTGATAAAATGGATTCTAGTCTCGCTAGAATCCAGCCTTGCTTAGATTTGTAAAAATCCATGGACTTTACAATATGTTTCTTTGTATTTACCCTTTTATAAATTGTGCTTTGGGGGTAGCTATTTAAAGAGAGAAAGAAGAAAGATTCTTTTCAGAAACAGAGTATAATTGTTTTCTACTTTTTCATATTCCATTTTGCATTCCCAGTTTTTTTCCTTTCCTAGTTATAACCAAAACTTTATGAAATACAATAAGTCTGAATTACATTCTGTCTGTCAAACCTAACTAAGTACTTAACTAAAAGACCTTGACTTCTTAGAAAACTTACATGTACATTTAGTGGACATCAAAAAGACTGATTTATTTTTTTCAGTCACATAGATTTTGTTTTAATGACTAGGAGGTAATGTGGATGTCAGTAGAATCTGTAATTTTTATCAAAATTATTCAGTTAGTATTTACAGATGATGTTGACATGTGTGTGTTCACAACCTAGCTACCTTGTTCAACAAAGACTATTGTGGTCTTTGGGGCTCATTGGAATTTCAGAAACAGCTGTATTTTGACCAAAGTGTAAATCCTACAATTAACTTTTTTAAGTTCAACAAACAGTATTTTGAAACCTTTGCCATCACTCACTAGGAAAGGGGCCCCCAATTAAATACACATTAGACAGACGATGAAGGATCTGGGTAGCACTGAAGGCTTTTAAGCTTCCAAATACAGTCTGCTCATGCTATGTTTATAATGTATTTAAATAAAAGTTTTCTCTGAAAAAAAAAAAAACACATTAATGTGAGAACAGCAATGTCACCAGGGACAATTCTGTAATTAAGAGTGCATACGTGTGCCAGGTACTCTGCTAAGATGCCACAGCTCTTGTTTTCAAAGGAGCTCACAATTCAATGGTGTAGAAAGATGTGGAGAAAAAGGTACTGGAGTGTAATGGATTCTGAGAGTTTGTTAAAAAAAAAAATTACCATGGAAACCAGAGATGGAAGTAACTGATTTCCAGTGTCATGCAGCCTGAGTCACTGATGATGGATGGGCCTCGGTCCATCTGGGAGTCATCACCCATATACCCAGGTCCTGCCTCTCTCTGGTGACCATGTCTTGGGCAAATGACTTAATACTCTGAGTGGCCCCCTCATCCCCTACTGATCATAATCCATACCTACCATATCTGGGTATTGTACAGATTCAGCGATATAGATAGAATATGTAAATTGTACTGCAAACAGAGCAGTTGACAAAAAAATTAATTTTTCTTAACAGAAATAATAAAGGTATGTAGGTTTAATGGGTTTCCTGGCATCTCAGTGGTCTGAGTCACTGATGATGGATGGGCCTCGGTCCATCTGGGAGTCATCACCCATATACCCAGGTCCTGCCTCTCTCTGGTGACCATGTCTTGGGCAAATGACTTAACACTCTGAGTGGCCCCCTCATCCCCTACTGATCATAATCCATACCTACCATATCTGGGTATTGTACAGATTCAGCGATATAGATAGAATATGTAAATTGTACTGCAAACAGAGCAGTTGACAAAAAAATTAATTTTTCTTAACATAAATAATAAAGGTATGTAGGTTTAATGGGTTTCCCTGGCATCTCAGTGGTAAAGAATCCACCTGCTAAGCAGGAGAGGAATTCAGTCCCTTGGTGGGGAAGACCTCTTCCCCCTGGAGAAGGAAATGGCAACCCACTCCGGTATTCTTGCCTGGGAAATCCCATGGACAGAGGAGCCTGGCTGACAGAGTCTGACAACTTAGCAACTAAACAGCAACAATAATACAGATTAAATAAGTTAATTCATATCCTGTTTAATATTTGTGATAATTTAGAAATAGGTCATGCTGAAATTTATTCTTGTATTTTTACCTGGAACATTCTTTTATCATTTGTTATTTTTAGTGCAACTTTAGTTTACATACCCTGAGTTGTTGTTATCAATTGATTCACCATAAACCTATTTCATATAGCTCTCTATATAGCATTCATTCTTGGGTGGGTTTTTTTTTTTTCTTTCTGTTAATGATCTTTGGTTTAAAAAAGCCTTCCCTACCAAGGTAAATGAAACCTCGTGACCTGGCCTTGAAAAAAAACGTTGAGAAAATAATCCCTCATAATTCCAGCCTACTCAGCATCAGAGCAGAAACCAGACAGTATTCCATCTCGCTCCCTGATAAAAGAACAGATAGAAATCCTTGATGAGTTAATGACTTCAAACTCCGTGAAACCAGAGTAAAAGCTCTTTGACCACAGTGCTTCTCCGCAGTTAAGTCCTTTTCATCGAGTCAAGTTCTTCCTTTTTTATTTTTTCAGGTTACTAAATATGAGTCAAAATCATGAATTACGGTCAGGATGTTTGATCCAGCCAAGTCTTAAAGCGTCTTGTCCCCACCCTCACCCCATTCCCTTTCTCGGGGCTGGTTAACCAGCGTGGAAGATCAAACGTGATTGCTCCATTCATCTGTTTGTGCCAAGAAAGCCGTGCTTTTTGAAGGCCTTCGATGGCACTTGGGTCCTGGCTAGGAACCACCGTCAGGTCGCACAAGCCTGAGCAGAAGCTGTGCTTCGTTCCCCTCCGCTACAGGGGTGTAGTGTAATTCTGCACTAAAGGGCTCAGGTCCAGATTTAAGCCTGTGTTTTGGCGTGGGCCTTGGGAATACATGTGGAATAAGGAAAGTCCTTTGAGCAAATATATGAGAAAAAAATATCAGTGGATATGAAAGATTGACAACAGGGTGGGTAAGATACTTTCTTTTTAAAAAAATTAATTTATTTAAATTAGAGGCTAATTATATAGTGGTTTTGCCATACATTGACATGAATGAGCCATGGGTATACATGTGTCCCTCCATCCTGAACCCTCTCCCACCCCTCAGGGTGTTCCCAGTGCACTGGCTTTGAGTGCCCTGTTTCATGCATCAAACTTGGGCTGGTGATCTATTTCACATATGATAATATACATGTTTCAATGCTATTCTCTCAAATCATCCCACCCTCGCCTTCTCCCACAGAGTCCAAAAGTCTGTTCTTTATATCTGTGTCTCTCTTGCTGTCTCGCATATAGGATCATCATTACCATCTTTCTAAATTCCATATATATGCAGTAATATACTGTATTGGTGTTTTTCTTTCTGACTAACTTTACTCTGTATAGTAGGCTCCAGTTTCTAGATATTTTCTTAATGAGCACAAGACTCTTATACTTAACTATAACATAAAGGCAATTTTGGAAATGTGTCTTTAGTGAATAAGAATTTTGATAGTACTTTATTCTTCTCCATGTATTTGTGTATGTGTGCATACAATAATCTTTAGGTAGTCTCCTAACCCTTATTTTTAGGAAGCCCCTTACAGTTATAATCTTCTAAAAAAAAAAAAATCCACATATTCCACCAGCATGTTTTAAATGCCTCTTTGGTAGAACTCAGAAGTTGAGAAATAAGTTTATATAAATTTGGTATATTTTCTTCGGATCCAATTTTTTCTTTAACTTTAGCACACACAGAGAACACACATACATACTGTTGGACATAAATTTTTACATTATATGTACCTCTGAACACGACTTTTTAAACAACTCAACAATGTTTCTGAATTCTAGCATTGCTTAAATACATAGATTTGTTTTGCTTGTTTTTTAAGATGGTGTTTAAATATTCCATCATATAAAATACATTTTATGTATCTACTACTCCCTTACGAACTGGCATTTAACTTGATTCCAACTTTCAGTATTATAAATAATGCTGTGTGAACATCCTTTTACTGGGGTGTCTTGGGGAGTGGGTCTCTAGGGCAGATGCCCCATAGTGGGCCGGAGAGCCAGGACATATTCCTTTTCCTTGAGGAATATATTCCTTTTTCTTACTGTGAGGTTTTCCTTAGAATGGCTGCATTCATTCAGTCTCCCATCAACAGTTTATGAAAATACTTATTTCTTCAATTCAGCTATATTGGATATTGTCATGTGTTTTTTTATTTTTTTGCCAGCCTGATGATTGAAAATACTGTTTCATGTTTGTACGTTTGAGTCCCATTCTGCAGCTGTGATATGTCATAATATAATGAGACTGCTAAAATCAGATGCATGAAAGAAAAATATACACCCAAGAGCTTATGTTATATTGCATTATTTCCAAATGTAAAAGGAATTGTCATTTGGATAAAAAGATTAAACTGACTAATTCTCTGGACAAACATTTACTAAGCATTTCATACTAGTCACTAGGATTACAGAGATAAACAGATTGTGGACTGACATCAGTCAAGGGCTCCAGTAGAGAAAAGAGGTACTTCAACCAGTAATTTCTGCACAGAGGAAGGAGAAAATCAGTTTAATTCTCTGATGGTAGGAATTGCATGTTAGAAAGACATCAATTTTAAAAGGCGGTAAATGCCTCATTAAATGTTTAAAAAGATTTTCACACCTTTACTCTTCAGCTGGGCACTACATGGCATAAATAGTCCATGACGGAACACCCTTAGGAGTCTCAGCGAGCTGTAGAAAGACTCACGGATGAGAACTTGTTCCCTAACCCCCATGGGAACACCCGTGGGTTACCTGTGCTCAGCACACCCCCTCTACCAGCGATGAATGGTTTCTCAGCACGTGGCATGTACTTAGCACCATGCTAGGTGCAGAGGGGCACACACATACCAAGATGTGGGCGACATGATTCCTGCTCATCAGAAGCTCAGAATCCAGGTGGGGAGACAAGGAAGTTAATATTGAGTGACGCTTTCATACTAACTCAGGAAAAGGAACTAAACTGAATTCAAATGATGCTTCCATATGACCCACAGACAATGGACAGGAAACTTAGAGAAATGTCTTAGAGGGAAGCAGTGAGTAGACTGATAAATTGTCCCAGGTACTGAGTTATAGTGTAGAAGAATAAATAATAAAATTGCATTCATTGTACTCTTAACCCACAGCCCTGCACATAGTAGGTATGCAATACACAACATCTTTTTTGAATTGAGAGAATGTTGTTAGTGACTGGGGCTCAGTTACTAATACAAATATGTTAAGAAAAGTCAGTCTTTTTACTTTTGTTTTTTTTTTAGGTCAAGAAGTGGTTTTCAAGTGCCTTGGGGAAGGAATTCTTGAGAAAGCCTTTCAGGGGTATAATGCTTGCATTTTTGCATATGGACAGACAGGTAAGTAGCTGCTTTTCTTTACAGTCAGTGATATTAAATGTACATTTCTTAAAACATAGAAATAGAAAACACTTTGGGACGCCGTAGAAAAATGCTTCAGACTTCACAGGTTTAGCTGAATTAAATGATCAAAAGTAATCTTTTTGAAGGTTCAACAGTTGTGGAATGAAGCAATTTAAGTGTTAGTGAGCATGCTAGTTTCAAACATTAAGTGTCATTTTCCTAAATTATAGTTTTAACCTGCATTTGAGCTAGGAAAATAATCACCCTTTTCTTAGTACAAATGTTATAGTGAAAAACTGTAGAAAAACTCTTGGTATCTGTCATCCTATTCAGAGGACTTCACAGGATATAGAAGTGATGATAGGTTATTAAACAAAACTAGACTAGTGGTTCAGCAATTAACCCTGTGAGCCACCCATTATTTCAACTATAAAGTTGGAATAAATTAATTAAATGATAACAATACTGCATATTGTCACATCATGGGACATCAAGGAGAATATATAGCAAAGCACTTTCAAAAGTGTAAAATATTTTGTGGGTCAAATATGTTAATATTACTTGATATATAGTTGATATTTACACACTTTTTAAAACTTTCTGTCGTATGTTGGAGTATAGTTGATTAACAGTGTTAGTTTCCGGTGTCCAACCAAATGATTGTTATACATATTTAGGCTATTACAGAATCTCGAACAGAGTTCCCTGTACTATACAGTAGTTCCTTTTTACTATATATATTTTTAAAGATTACGTATTTGTAGTGCTTACATTAGTACGCAGCCGTCTGTAAAGAAGGTACCCTCCGGGTCGCGCAGTAAAAAGACTGGCGGTCAAGAATGTAATAGAAGGAATAGTAACTCTGGTGTCCGAAGGCCTGGCTCTGGGGGCCAGATGGTCTGTCTCCTTCCCCTGTGTGACCTTGGCCAATGTGCAGGACACACTGTGCGTTTGAAGCAATACACGTTGCCTCCTCTTCCATCCTCCTCTCTTTCTGCTCACCTTTCTCCAGGCTCAGGAAAATCCTTCTCCATGATGGGCAATGCTGAGCAGCGAGGGCTCATCCCAAGGCTCTGCTGTGCTTTATTTCAAAGGATCTCTCTGGAGCAGAATGAGTCACAGACCTTTAAAGTGGAAGTATCCTATATGGAAATTTATAATGAGAAAGTCCGGGATCTTTTAGACCCCAAAGGGTAAGTTAGTAGTTGACACGAACCTTGTAACAAGGATAGTAGTTTTAAATGATCCTGAAGTTAACGTTGCAAGTAAGTTGATGTGTTTGAAGCCCTCGGTCACCACTCCCGTTTCAGATCATTTACTGAGAGATCATCAGCTTCTTAAAGCCTGTTGGTACACCCAGGATTCATAGTTTATCCTACGCTCATGTATAAAGTTGCTTACCTATGCCATCTAGACAACTGTTTTTACTGTTTTGGTATTTTTGCCACTATGGTTTATTCATATTTTTTTGTTGAGTTAAGAATGACACGGTGGTATTTCCATCTGCTCTAAATTGTAGGTAAAGTGGTCTAAGGTTTTGAGTGACCCCGGCTAGACAAGCCATTCTCTTCCGGGAATGTACATTGGAATCACTCGGAGGCTTTTTACTGTGACACTGGCCTGAGCCTGTCCCTTAGGGCTGATGATTCAGTAGACCCAGGAGGAAACCCAGATATCTGTATTTTTTTAAAGCTAGGTGATAAAAACCAGATCAGTTTGATTTGTAGAGGAAGGAAAGGGTCATTTACCTTTTAATTAAAATTTTTATTGATTTAAGAATAATACATATAAAAATTTAGAAAGTAGGTAAAGTGTAAGAAGAAATAAAAATGGCCTATAATCCCATCACTCAAAAATAACTGCTGTTAATACTTTATGCATTTTAGTGTCTTCAGATCTATGGAGTGGATATGTAGTGTGTGTGTTGAGGTTCTTCTCTGAATACAATTCAGTAGCCTGAATTTCTTATACAATATGATGAATACTTTCTCATGTTATTAAAAATATTTTTTAAATGCTTTTAGCAGCTGTGTAATCAAGGGTCTAATCAGAGGTATAAGATAAAAATTATGGATGGCAAGAAGCGACCCAGTCCTCGGAAATGTCTTTACTTTTAGCTAATAACTGTGTAATGCATATGAAAGAACACTTATAATATGTGTAAGATATAAAGAATAATAATCAATGACTGTTCTGCTCACCATTTGGCTTAATAAATGGAATGTTTTTATATTGCTCATTATCTTCCTTCTCTTTAAGAGTCCGTGCATAATTTTGCACAGTTTTTACCTGTACGTGGCTTCATAATACGTGTGTCCTTTGATGACTTCCTCCTTTCCCCCTCAATGATTTGTTTGTTCTGATGTATGAAGAAGTAATTCATTAATTTTTACTGCTCTTTGTTGTTATTCCATTGTATGAGATACCATCATTTATTTATTCTAACTCCTCCCGTTCCTATGGTTTCCATTTTTTACCACGACGGTCCTTCTCTGAGCATTCCTTACATTTCCTCCTGGTGTGCAAATACAGGAGCTTCTAGGGATGTATCTAGGAGTGGAATTGTGGGTCACAAGCCGTGGAACCTTCAGCCTTGGTATTACAAAACTGTTCCCCAAAATGGTTGTACCAATGTACACTCCCCCCAGTGGTGTACAAGACTCCCACGTGTTAGACACCATCAGGAGGACTTAATATTGTGCTTGATTTACTTTTTCTTGCCCATGAGTAGTGACAATCTCTGATTATACGAACAGAGTGAGCCAGGTTCTGGAGGCATGGGCAGATAGGCGGCTCTCTTGAAACTGTGCACTTGGTGTGCCCTTGATTCGAATACAACAGAATTGCTCATTGTCATTGCATTCTTCAAGCTTAAAGTTAGTAAAACCTACTTTATGGAGTTGTGAGATTAAGATTCAGATTAAGATTGAGAAGTTTTTAGGGAGCAAGGTCTAGATTTAGGGATGTGCTCCTTGTTACTTTCTTCTTTCCACACTTGAGTGATGCTAGGCATTGACTCTTGATTTGAAAAAGTGATCAGTATCTGATGCCACGAAATATGTGACTTAATGCACTATAGCCATAATATATGTTATATAGTTTTACTTTTCATCTCAGTTGTCTGTTGATAAGCTCTTCAAGTGGGTCCCAAACCAGGTTTGCCATTTAAAAATTCAAGAGTCCTAAAATCTTGACCAGCAGAGCCAGTTCTCAATATAGGCTAAATATCAGTAACTACAAACAACTGCTCTCCTGTAACACCATTCTTTGTATGAAATGGTCAGCACCGATCAGCATAAATCAGTGCTCCTAATATGAAAAGGTAACTTAAAAGTAAAACATTTTAATATTGTTCAATTCTTGCTTGACTGTAAGACGTTACTTATTGAGAATATGCTTACTTATAAAATAGCCCGAAGGTTAAATTCAGTTCTGTTTGTTCTTTGCTTCGCTCCCCTCTCCCCACTCCATGTGAAATTAAAGTTCATCTACTAAAACAAGTTAGCCTAACCTAGTATTCTGTGTGCTGGTTGTTTAGTTTGGGAGTAGAGATAGAATTTTTAAAATAGTATGTTACTTTAAATAGAAATCAGAGTATCAAAGACATTCCTCATAAGGCATGCTGTTTTGCTAATCCAAGTAAAGTAGCTTTTAGAATAGTTTTTGATTGTTAAAAGAAAAATCCTTTTGAAATTGCAATCTTAACTTCTGAGTACTTTTGCAAGTCGTTTTTTTTAGAGAGAAAAGCTCCAGGTTGGGTATGATTCATTCATTCCTTTCTCCTTTCTCTTGAAGGAGTAGACAGTCTCTTAAAGTTCGAGAGCATAAAGTTTTGGGACCATATGTAGATGGTTTATCCCAACTGGCTGTCACTAGTTTTGAGGTAAGTGTCATTAAAAAAAATTTTTTTTTAAGCTGACAGTAAATTGAAGTGTATAGATCGTGTTGAATATATTTTTATGTGAATGCTTTATAGCATATTGTTAAAATTCATGGTCTCAGAAACCCAGTATCAACCAACCCAAACAGAAAATAAAGGCTTTTAATCACAGTCTTCAAGCCGCTTGATTTTGAAGGGTTTGCAGTGTTGCTGGGGGTCCAGCATCCTGAGGTTGCTGAATATTTTCATGAGTAACACTCTATTGAAACTCTTCTCCCAGAGGTTGCCAGTGATGTCCTTCTGGACAGATGTAAACACTATTTGGTAGTTGTTTCAACCCTTTCTCTTTGACTGCGTCTCCAATCTTAGTTTGCATTGCTTTTCACTCTTCTGATTCTTCCGTTTTTCTGAATTGATCTCCCTCTGTTGACTGATCTGTTTCTTTTTCCTACTCCTTGACTTCTATGCTTTCTCACATCCTGGCTTGATATTTTGTCTGTATTTTTATTGTCATTGCTTTGGGAATCCCATAAAAGAAACCACTATCTGTTACCAAAGAATGCCGATCAATAAATGAGTAAATACATCCATCTACTTAGAAGTGCCATCTCTGTGTTATTTGTCCCTGTATCACCTTAGACTCAGTAGAACTAAAATCAACCTGTGAGGTAACTCTCTTCAGCCATTTAAATGTAGGTAGTTTTAGTACTGCTTAAATCAGAAATAAAGGGCAGTTATCACTCTGTTATCACTGAGATCCAGAAATCAACAAAGACCCCTCTGGCGGAAAAGTGCAAAGTCAGCAATTTTTCTTAGGTGCCTGGCTCAGGGTCACTGGGACCAGTGACCATCTCTTCCTGTCACTTATTAGTAAGAGCTGGGACATCCGTGATTTGTATCCAGTCCTCTTATTGGGCTCTCCAAGTGGCTCAGTGGTAAAGGATCTGCCTGCCAAGCAGAAGATGTGGGTTCGATCCCTGGGTCAGGAAGATCCCCTGGAGAAGGAATTGGCAACCCACTCCAGTATTCTTACCTGGGAAATCCTATGGACTGAGAAGCCTGTTGGGCTACAGTCCATAGGGTCACAAAAGAGTTGGACATGACTTAGCGACTAAAAAGCAAACTGCCTTTTATTAGATGTGGGAAGGGTTATTTGACCCCCATGAACTTCAGTGTCCTGTGTGTATAATCAGGTAAATACTTCTTTTGTAATATTCATCAAACATTGCTTAAGAGTCCTAGGTTCTCGGTGTTCTAAAGCAAGTTGTATAGAGTTGAATAAGGAAAATTCCCTGTCCTGGGAGAGCCACAGAGTTGGAAATTCACTGAGTGAAAATGTTAGTCATTCAGTCATGTCCAACTGTTTGCAGCCCCATGGACTGTAGCCCACCAGGCTCCTCTGTTCATGAGATTCTCCAGGCAAGAATACTGGAGTGGGTTGCCATTCCCTTCTCTAAGGGATCTTCCCAACCCAGGGATTGAACCCAAGTCTCCTGCATTGTAGGCATATTCTTTACCATCTGAACTTCCAGGGAAGCCCCTTGTTGGAGAAGGGAGGCTACCAATCATACAGAAGAGAGCTGAGCAAGAGAGAATAAAATAAGATCATCATTGCTGTTGAGTATCTGAGCACAGTAAATGTTAGCTCTTTTCTCCTTAGGAACTTGCGGAGGGAAAAACAGGTACTCAACAGAGAAAGAAGACAGTTGCAGTTTGGAAGGAATGGGTGAAACATTTCATTCACTAGAAAGTGTGGAGGGAGTGGGAATTTGAGCCGGGCTCTGTGGAAGAGAGGTGGTAGGTTTACTTCAAGGGTGCTGACAGAATGCATCATAATGAATACATCCGCAGGTGGGCAGGACGCTGTTCTGAGGGGTTTTTCGCTCATAATGTTTTTCTTGTGCCTGCCTCTAGGACATTGAGTCATTGATGTCTGAGGGAAACAAGTCTCGGACGGTAGCTGCAACCAACATGAATGAAGAAAGCAGCCGCTCCCATGCCGTGTTCAACATCGTCATCACGCAGACGCTGTACGACCTGCAGTCTGGGGTGAGCAATCCAGTAGAACTTTGGGTGACGGTGAAGGGGCTCATGGTACCTGCCTGGGTGAACCGCTCCGTGGCTGGGTTTGGTTCCCAAGAACGTTAAGCCAGCTCTTCTGCTTAATGAATCAGCTACTGTGCTTACATCATGTAACTTGTTAGGTCTTACTTTATATATGTAGGGCTTCCTGGGGGCTCTATGGTAAGGCACCCACCTGCCAGTGCAGGAGACGTGGGTTCGATCCCTGGGTCGAGGAGGTGTCCTGGAGAAAGAAATGGCGACCCACTCAAGTATTCTTGCCTGGGAAATCCCATGAACAGAGGAGCCTGGTAGGCTGTAGTCCATGGGGTTGCAAAAGAGTCAGACTCGACTTAGCGACTAAACAAAGCAACAACTTTAACATAACGTTAAAAAACTGGAATCCTTGTATAAACTCTCTAAAGACCATGACGCTTTCACCATACCACTTTTAATACGTAATCTTCCGTAGTGAAATTCCCCTAGAAACAGCTGGGTTTACCGCATAGTCATTAAAGAATATGAAAGAGGAAACCACGACATTCAGCCTAAAGATAGCCTTTAAAAAAAAAAGTGAGATATTTGACCTGAATGTGCAGGAATCCTCATGTCCTGGAACGTTCTCTTCGATGCATAAAAGCTCCAGCTTTCTGAATATATTCTGGAAAGGCCAGTGCCCTTGCTACCCAGCTACAGAACAGAATCCCAGGCTGCCACACCAACATTAATTTTTCCCCTAAAACTGCTAGTCCAAAGAACTCTTCTTGCCTTTTAAAATCTTCTCACGTTTGCCTCCTTAAAGCAGGATGACTTCAGTGGTGGTGCTGACATCTACGTAGGTGTCTGTGTGGTTTCTGCACTCATGTGTGTCTGTTGTTTCTCTCTCGTCTCCCACAACTAGAACTCAGGGGAGAAGGTGAGCAAGGTGAGCTTGGTGGACCTGGCGGGCAGCGAGCGAGTGTCTAAAACTGGAGCTGCGGGAGAGCGCCTGAAGGAAGGCAGCAACATTAACAAGTAAGGGGCCCGTGCGATTCCCATGGTAAACGTCCCACCAGCTTCCTCTGTGTCTGGGGCAACTGGTCCCCTTATCAGGGGTCCGATGGCTCTGATCACAGGTGATTCAGAGTCTGTGTAGCTTTAGTGAACTGGATTGAAGAAAAACATCAGCCTGCCTCTGTTGAGATGCGTGAAGTTTATTTAAGTGAAACAGCACAAGGCAGCTGGGCATACAAATGCCCAGAATATCATTGTATAATGTAATTAACCTTAGGTCAATGCAAGTCGCAGTTTTATAAGTCAAATCATATCTTAGATCTAACTCTAGGAGCTTATTCTAAAGAGAAAATCTACTTCAGATCCCTTCATAAGGCTAATACTTGTTTTTCCTGGTGGCTCAATGGTAAAGAATCCACCTGCCAATGCAGGAGATGCACGTTCAGTCCCTGGATCGGGAAGATCCCCTGAAGAAGGAAATGGCAACCCACTCCAGTATTCTTGCCTGGGAAATCCCATGGACAGAGGAGCCTGGTGGGCTACAGTACGTGGGGTCCCAAAAGAGTCAGACACGACTTAACAACTAAACAAGAAAAACAATAACTTCCCCCCAAAACTAACAGTTATAAAATAACTGCCATCCTGAAATCTCATTCTTTGCCTTGAGTGCCTGTAGCGTGCCCAGGGATGTGGTGAAGGCTGAAGGAGAGCTAAGGGGTACAGGGTGTGTAGGAGCTGGCCCAGTGGACAGGAGGTGAAGGCTTTCCACATGGAAGATACAGAAAGGTGCAGATGAAGGATTTGCTCTTTTATTTTTTTTAATTATTTATTTGTTTGCATTGGTCTTAGTTGTAGCATGTAGGATCTTAGTTCCCCCGACCAGGGATCAAACCCACATCCCCTGCATTGGAAGGTGGATTCTTAGCCTTTGGACCACCAGGGAAGTCCCGAAGGACTGGTTCTTTGGGACGTGCTCTCCAAGGATGCCTCTGATAAACCGGGCATCTGTCTGTCTTCCCCAGCATGAGAGGGAGTGGAGTTTGCCCTTTGAGGCGTGTATGCTTGAGCAGTACTGCCTGGGTTCACTCCTGCCTCTCCTCCACTTACTAGACGCATATGTATCCCGGGCTAGTGGATGTACCTCTGTGTGCTTCATTTTTCTCTCTGTATAATGAGGATAATAACAATATCTGCTTCATTGAGTTGCTGGGGATTAAGTGCCTGGAATGTGCTTAGAACAATGCCTGACACAGAGTGTGCACTGAAGAAATATTAACGGCTCTAGCTATTATTTTTATAGCTTGTGTAAACAGCGTAATCATTATTTCAGGTTCAGCAGAAAGAAACGTGGTTTGTACTTGTATGTTTCTTTTGGGACATAATAAGTTGGGGTTTATATGTATACCGTATAGCTGATTCACTTTGCCGTACAGCAGATACTGGCACAACGTTGTAAAGCAGCTATACTCCCAAGAAAAAATTAATGAAAAAGAAGTAACCTGAGGTTCTGTTTAGGACAGAAGGGGACAAGAGGTAATAGATTCAGGAACATCTTCGTGCAGCTTTCATTGAAAAATGGCACTAGCACTTTGTAATCTCACAGAAGTGTGGAAAAGTAGCGGTGAAATATCACCCCCTCTGTCAAGCGGACGTAGCTGTGCTCAGTGCGGAGCCTGCCGCTTGAGAGGGTCAACTCCCAGTCATTCTGTCTCTTCTCTGATAACAAAGGATTTTGCTTCATGACAAAGCGTTGTAGGCGCCCAGACTGGCATACAGCTCTGCATTCTAAAATAGGTACAAGACAGGAACCCTGCTCAGTGTTACGTGCCAGCCTGGATGGGAGGGGAGCTTAGGGAATAATGGATACGTGTATAGGTGCGGCTGAGTCCCTTTGCTCTCCACCTGAAACTCTCACAACATTGTTCATCGGTTATACTCCAATATAAAGCAAAAAGTTTTTAAAATACAGAAAAAAATAAATAAATGAGTGCAAATACCAGGATGGATAAACAGAAATGGGGGTGTGAGGAAGCAGGCACCAAAGAAAAGATTGTCACCCTTCCTGGAGATTTGTTTACTGGCCCTCAGCCACACCAGCTGTTTGCCCGTGGCTGCGCTTGTGGGAACACACTGGGAATTCTCTGAATTCGTGGAAACTTAGAGTATGGCTGGCCTTGACGTGTAAGGACCGCCAACTCCCGTTGACCTCTTATTGTATCCTAGGCACTGTACTGTGTATTCTGTATGTAATAATTCATCTGAGCCTCATGTCACCATTTTACAGACGAGGAAACCAAGGCAGAGAGCTGTTAAATAATACGTCCAAGGTCACAGGGTTCTAAGTGCGGATCTTAGACTTGGTTGTAGGTAGTTTGGCTCCAGAGCCAAAGCTCACACACTGAGCTGCCCAAGTGTTGTATTGGCCTGGAAGAGTCCTGACTGATACATTTGTCCCAGAGGAAATATTAATAGTGCCACCCCCCCCCAAATTGGACACTAAATTATATAGTGTCGCAAACTGGACTACATCAAAGCCACACATAACATGATTTAGATATTCCAGCTACTGGCTCTTTTCCATTATAACTTAATGAATTGAGTGGATTTCTCTTAGCGTCTTGCTGTCTTTCCTTATATCCTGGCTCTTTCACAAATGGATGTATGCATTCCTTACTGCTAATCTGTGAGATACCTACAGTTTTGGAGTTCTTTTTAGTTTGGGGACACTTTCACATGCATTATTTCGTGTGAGGTTCATTATATGTTTTTATTGTCTCTGTTTAAAGATGAGGAAATAGATGGTTGGACATACACCTTGATACAATATGAACAAAAGCTGAGTAGACCTCTGCTATGTGGCCGGCACAGATGTGGGGATACAAGAGGAACTTTGTTGCTGACAGAATATTGCCTCCCTGCCCCCCAAATACATCCAAGTACTAATTCCCAAAACATGTGCATACGTTACCTCACAAAGGGGTTTTGCAGGTGTGATTAAGTTAAAGATGTTGCAGTGAAAAGAATATTTGGGTCAGTTCAGTGCAGTTCAGTCGCTCAGTTGTGTCTGACTCTTTGCGACACCATGGACTGCAGCACACCAGGCTTCCCTGACCATCACCGACTCCCAGAGCTTGCTCAAACTCTTGTCCCTCAAGTCGGTGATGCCATCCAACCATCTCATCCTCTGTTGTCCCCTTCTCCTCCTCCCTTCAGTCTTTCCCAGCATCAGGGTCTTTTCCAATGAGTCAGTTCTTTGCAGCAGGTGACCAGAGTACTGGAGCTTCAGCTTCAGCATCAGTCCTTCCAATGAATATTCAGGAGTGGTCTCCTTCAGAATGGACTGGTTTGATCTCCTTGCAGTCCAAGGGACTTTCAAGAGTCTTCTCCAATACCACAGTTCAAAAGCAACAATTTTTCAGTGCTCAGCTTTCTTTATGTCCAGCTCTCACATCCATACATGGCCACTGGAAAACCATAGCTTTGACTAGATGGACCTTTCTTGGCAAAGTAATGTCTTTAATATGCTAAGGCATATTAAAAAGGTCTACGTTGGTCATACCTTTTCTTCCAAGGGGCAAGTGTCTTTTAATTCCATGGCTGCAGTCAGCATCTGCAGTGATTTTGGAGCCCAGAAAAGTCTGCCACTGTTGCCATTGTTTCCCCATCTATTTGCCATGAGTGATGGGATCAGATGCCATGATCTTAGTTTTCTGAATGTTGAGTTTTAAGCCAGCCTTTTCACTCTTGTCTTTCATTTTCATTAAGAAGCTCTTTAGTTCTTCTTCACTTTCTGCCCTAAGAGTGGTGTTATCTGCATATTTGAGGTTATTGATATTTCTCCCGCCAATCTTGATTCCAGCTTGTTCTTCATCCAGCCCAGCATTTCACATGATGTACTCTGCATAGAAGTTAAATAAGCAGGGTGACAATATACAGCCTTGACATACTCCTTTCCCAGTTTGGAACCAGTACGTTTTTCCGTGTTTGTTTCTAACTGTTGCTTCTTGACCTGCCTATAGATTTCTCAGGAGATGGGTATGGTGGTCTGGTATTCCCATCTCTTGAAGAATTTTCCACAGTTTGTTGTGATTCACGATAGTCAAAGGCTTTAGCGTAGTCAGTGAAGCAGAAATAGATGTTTTTCTGGAATTCTTTTGCTTTTTCTGTGATAGAACGGATGTTGGCAATTTGATCTCTGGTTCCTCTGCCTTTTCTAAATCCAACTTGAACATCTGGAAGTTCTCAGTTCACATACTGTTGAAGCCTGGCTTGGAGAATTTTGAGCAATACTTTGCTAGCATGTGAGATGCGTGGGTCTGTTGTAATCACAGAGCTCCTTACAAGTGAAAGGGGGTTGGAGAGCCAGTGTCAGAGTTACGTGGGGTGAGCAAAACCTCATAGCTCACTGCTCACATGTGGATGGAGGGAAAGGCCATGAGCCAAGAGACTGGGGTGCCTGTGGAAGCTGGAAAAAGCAAGGCAACTTTTAGCCCAGAGAAACCCATTCTGGACTTCCCGCCTCCAGAACTGTTAAGATGATTTGTGTGGCTTTCAGCCACTACCCTGTGATTATTTGTTATAACATCATCACTGCCCTCGAAGAGGAACACATAGGTTGAGATACAGTAAGTTATTAATACTTTATCTGAAAAAGCAAAAGGCACATTAGAAGTATGCCATCACCCAGCACTGAAGCGTGAAACTGTTTTTTTTTAGGACACATTTACCAGCCCATGGGTGTCTGCCAAGTTGGTCTTGTGCTTTTCCCAGAATAGCTGGCTCAAAGGGAGTGGAGCTGTGTCTGAACCCTTTCCCTTGAAGCTCAGTCAGGGCTGTTTTCATCCCCCCACCTGTCTCTCTCAGCTCCCTGAGTGGGTCCATGTATGCCAGGCGCCCACCATGGATCCAGGTCTCCACCGGGTGTCCTCCAGCTCTCCACGTGGTCACTGGTTTAATGGGACCTCTCGCAGGATGACTATGCCGGGAGGCCTGCACAGCTGTCTTAGAGACCTTCATGGAAAGAGGGACACACAGGCCTTCACCTGTGGGCCCAGAATCCACAGTGAGGCCACTCAGTTGTGTCTGACTCTTTGTGACCCCATGACCCACCAGGATCCTCTGTCTGTGGAATTCTCCAGGGAAGAATACTGGAGTATGTTGCCATTTCCTTCTCCAAGGGATCTTCCCGACCCAGGGATTGAACCCCAGTCTCCCGCGCTGCAGGCAGATTCTTTACCATCTGCACCACCGGGGAAGCCAAAGAGCTCTGAAAACCAAGGGCTGTTGCTGTTTCCTTTGTAGTTCACTTGTTGGTGAGCCCTCATGTGAACTCGGATGAGGTCTTTATCTTCACATATGGACTTTATTTGCTCATTTAGTGTGGCCATTCATGTTTAGCTGTAGAAATGTTCATGGATTTCACTATGGGCTGCTGTCCCAGATCCCCCTGGTGGTCATATGTAAAAGTGTATGCACTGAGCTTCTTAAAATCCCAAAACATTCTGAATTTCAAAACAAATGTGGCCCTAAGGCTATCAGATAAGAAATAAATGGACCTGTACTGTTTTGCTCTGCCTAGCAAATAAGTGTCAAACACTGACTGGGGCTTAAGAAAAGGGTGACTGAGATGAGACCCTGGCCTCGGGAAGTTCAAGGTCCAGTGGGGAAGGAAATCTTTGGTGCCAGAGTGGAGGAGGAGGGGGAGGAAGGAGTGATATTAATACATTAAGGTCATAAAACTTACACACCAGGTGTGGTGGGGACATGAATGACAACACGGCCGGAAGATTTGAGAGGCTTCCCAGAGGAGACACGGGAGTTTCTTAGTTACAGAAACTAAGGGTGTGACCTTTTGTGCCTCAGTTTCCTCACCTGTAAAATGTAGATGAGGAAACACTCGGAGTAGGGCTTTTGTGGGGGATTCAATTAGTGACGACTTGTCGCCCACTTAGAACAGACCTACCCGTAGGAAGCTCTCTGTAAGTGTGTCCTAGTAACGAAAATAAATAATGTATCAAACCTGCTGCGCATTAGTTCCACAAATGGCTTCCTAAGCCTTAACGTCAGTGCCCAGCGGAGGGCTAAACTGGAGGAACTCTCTGACATGTTTCCTGAGCTTTCTCTCGGCCGCCTATTGGGGTTTCTTTGGATGAAACACAAATAATCCTCTTAAGCAGACCTGACGGGGACTTCACAGACATTAGTGTCTGCTTAATGGGCTGTGGGTTTAAGAGCTCCATCTCTCCTTAAGCTCTTAAGAGCTTTATAGCACACGTTACCCCTTCACGTGGCGCGCCAAGGCACGGTGTGGCTGCTCCACCGTGGCCTGTTCAGCGCTGGGGACGGAGGGGTCATCTGGAGACCGTCTTCGCAGAGGACATACCTGGGACTCTCTGCTGTTCACCCTTCTACTGAGGGTGAAAGGACAACATCTTTCCCTGCTGCCGGAGCCTGCCTGGTTCAGCTTCTCTGGAAATTCACTTATATCACGGGATGCTCTCATACCCCGAGGGATGTCACCAAAGATGGTTCTGTTTTATCCTCAGCAACAGCCAACCTTTAAATGCCAACAGTATTCATCTAATGAGTATCTTTCCCAGTCTTTTTTCTATTTCAGTTACTGCAGTTAATAGAGTATATACCAAACATTAAAAAAAAAAATGGGTCCTACTGAACAGCTTGTTTGAGGGATATTAATATATGTTATCCCTAGGATTCTGTCTTATAATTTATGTTGTTATAACTTTTAATAAGTGTTTCTAATGTTTCCTGTGACTCGGTCCTCCTTTTTTCTTCTTGAGTACCCTCTATGACGCTTGTTGATTTCATCTTGGAAACCTCATGTCAGTGGGTTTTGCCTGCATAACTCAACATGAGCCTGTATCTTGGAAGAGTAAAAGTGGCCTGCCTCCTGTCCGTTATTCAAGGGCAGGTGGTGGTGCTTGTTAATCTACCACTTGTACAACGAATGGTCTCCGTATGTGAAGAAAGATATCCACATATCTCAACACAAAGAGACCCATGATGGCACAGCAGAGATCTGCTCCTGGGGAGGGAGTAGCCACATCTCTGGGGCAAGGTGCCATTGTCACTTTAGGCTTTCCCAAAGAGTTCTTGTGAAATACTAGCTCCTCAGGTAGCCCTAGGGAGAAGATGACCCCTAGATAAATAACTGTGAGAAAGATGACGTATAAAACCTTCCTTCAGAGGGATTCCCTGGTGGTCCAGTGTATGTTCCCAATGCCGGGGACACGGAAAAGGGAAAATAGGTATTGGGCCAGTAGCCACCAGGTGTACCAAAACCATCATTAAACTAGTCCTTTCTAGAAAGAGGTTCGTGGTCTATTCTTCAGTGTATTCTAGATTCCCTGTAACTTGGCAAATATCGAATGCATACTTTCTGTAAGCAAGGCACGGTCATCTCTGCTACTAAGGTGGTCACATTCTGTAGAAAGAGAAATACACACCTGGCTCTGATAAAGTTTCATAAGTACTGCACTTATGATCTTAGAAAAAAGTAGCTGGAAACATGATAAAATAAATTTGAAATCCATCCTAGACAATACAGGTAACAAACGTCACATCATATCTACTCCTATGGGAAGGAATCTGATGATTAGAGTTTCAAGGGAACTAGGTTTAAGGAAGATATCAGTTCAGTTTGGTCGCTCAGTCGTGTCCAACTCTTTGCAACCCCATGGACTGCAGCATGCCAGGCTTCCCTGTCCATCACCAGCTTCCGGAGCTTGCTCAAACTTGTCCGTTGAGTTGGTGATGCCACCCAACCATCTCATCCTCTGTTGTCCCCTTCTGCTCCCGCCTTCAGTCTTTCCCAGCAAACTAAACTGCAAAGTCAGTTCTTTGCATCAGGTGGCCAAAGTACTGGAGTTTCAGCTTCAGCATCAGTCCTTCCAATGAATATTCAGGACTGATTTCTTTTAGGATGGACTGGTTGGATCTCCTTGCAGTCCAAGGGACTCTCAAGAGTCTTCTCCAACACCACAGTTCAAGAGCATCAGTTCTTCGGCACTCAGCTTGCTTTATAGTCCAATTCTCACATCCATACATGACTACTAGAAAAACCATAGCTTTGACTAGACAAAAGAAAAGCAAAAAAACAAAAAAGTTGGAATATGACAGTTTTTTTTCAATGAGTTACCCTATTTTGCTTTTGATCCACCCAAGTTCTACTTACTTTCTTTTTTGTCCCAGATTCTCCCTTGTTATAGATAGTTGTTTATAGATGTTATCTCCTGGCTTAAGTCTTTCTTTCTCCCCAGCCAGCCCCTCTGCCTTCTCCTCTCCACCACTGTGGCCAAGAATTTATGGTGAGAGACTTACTCATTAGGAGCTTCCTCACTATTTCCAGGCTTCCCAGGTGGTGCTACTGGTAAAGAATCCGCCACTCAGTGCAGGAGACATAAGAGATGCTGGTTCAGTCCCTGGGTCGGGACGATCCCCTGGGAAAGGGCATGGGAACCCACTCCAGTATTCTTGCCTGGAGAATCCCATGGACAGAGGAGCCTGGCGGACTGTTGTCCATGGGGTAGCACAGGATCAGATACGACTGAAACAACTAAGCACGTACACACACACACACTATCTATATTTCCAGCAAGTTCAGAAAAGAAACAGTGATCTGCTAGAATTAGCAAGATTCCTTTTCAGCCTCTAAAATTGACCAAGAAACTCCCATCCATTCTGATATCTGTGATCTGTTCATTTGCCTCCTGGCTAAGATGACAGGACTAGCAGGATCCATAATTAGTGATTTTGTTATATTTTAAGATCCCTGGATATAAAATTCCCATTAAAATAGATAAGCCTGGTGTTCAGCTTTCAGACGTTGAACTTTCAAATGGTGTTTAGGATTCTAGAAGCCCCCAGATCACTGCTTCTAGGTGGGACCTGGCAGGGGGTGTTGGCATAGGCCCCTTGCCACTGGCTACCTGGTGGCCTCTCAGTCACCACTGAGTCCACTCACTCTACAACTTCTTTCTTTTTTTTCCAAGGAGACCATAACAGGTTTAGATGAAGTTCTTGTTTTGAGGATGTACACACTGTTAGGTAAAGAGTGTGGCCTCTGTGAGTGATAAGCTTCTCTAACTGAGCAAGTTAGATAAGCTCTCAGTTCAGTTCAGTTCAGTTGCTCAGTTGTGTCCGACTCTTTGCGACCTCATGGATTGTAGTATGCTGGGCTTCCCTGTCCATCATCAACTCCCAAAGCTTGCTTAAACTCACGTCCATTGAGTCGGTGATGCCATCCAACTGTCTCATCCTCTGTTGTCCCCTTTGCCTCCTGCCTTCAATCTTTCCCAGCATCAGGGTCTTTTCCAGTGAGTCAGTTATTTGCATGAGGTGGCCAAAGTGTTGGAGTTTCAGCTTTAGCATCAGTCCTTCCAATGAATATTCAAGACTGATTTCCTTTAGGATGGACTGGTGGGGTCTCCTTGCAGTCCAAGGGACGCTCAAGAGTCTTCTCCAACACCACAGTTCAAAAGCATCAATTCTTCGGCGCTCAGCTTTCTTTATAGTTAAACTCTCACATCCATACGTGACTCTTGGAAAAACCATAATTTTGACTAGATGGACCTTTTTTGGCTTGTGCAGTTATATAGAGCTTATATATAAACTTGTTCAGTTATATAGAGCTGTAGAACCACTGTTAACCTCAGAGTTGCTGATATTGACCCTTGAGTCACTGAGCTCTTTATAGATGGTATGAATTAAAGTAATTTCTGCTGCATTTGGGTATTAAAAATTAGGAACAGTCCAAAGGATTGCTTCCAAATGAGAATTCCACTTCAATAGTTGCAAAATGTGAAAAATGCCTTATATTCTTTATCTAGGCAGAAATGTGTTTTTGCCTTATATTGAACTCTTTTTTCCTCTATTTCATATAGGTCATGCACATTTTTCTTTCTCAAAAATTGTTAACCATTGGGTGGGGACCTCCTTTCCTGGACCAGGAATCAAACCCATGTCCCCTGCATTGGCAGGCAGATTCTCATCCACTGTACTACTAGGGAAGTTCCTTATTCAGCTTTAAGACAAGTAAGAGACATTTGCACCAAGAACTTTATTTAACAACGTAGTCCCTATTTGAATGAACTTTCTGGCTAACCCAATAACTATGCAAGGACCTTATTTTTAAAAGAGGACACACTTGAGGCTCTGCTGGACATGAATTGGATGGTGGGGGCCACTATATAACCCAGGACAGGGGCTTTTTGTGTTTGGGTTCTTTCTCTGATCGTTTTCAAGGTTCTTCATGTTATCGCACATGTCAGAACGTCATTCCTCTCACACTGCTGACTACTACTCCACTGCAAGGACACATCACATTTATTCTTCCCTTCATTATTCAGTGGACATTTGAGCTGGTTCCACACTTTTGGCTGTTGTGACTATCACTGCTATGAAATTCTTATGCAAGTTTTCGTATGGACGTATCTTTTCGTTTCTCTTGGGGTGGATTTGTTTAACTTTTAAATTGGTCGTTATGATGTACATCTTTATGTCACTTGGCAGTAATGGGTGTTAGTTATTAAAATTCTGGCTCATTTTCTGCCTCTTGGCATAGCTTTGTATTGCAGTGACTTCTCCAGTGACTCACCTTTGGAGAATTTTATTTTGTGGAAAATACGGTTTTACTCCTTTCAGCTTATTTAATGGAAATCTACTGTTAACATTAGGAAGAAACCAATGTTGTCTTTCACTTGCTAACCTCTGGTCCCCTGCTGATCTTCCTGGGTTTTATAAATAAGTAGTAGCATTTAATTTTTTCATCATTTACAAAATCTTTGTTCTTTGTGGTATCATGTTACCTTCCTAGCAGTCCCAAGAGATGTCCTGAGACGGATCTTTTCTGGCTGCTAAACTTGGAGTCCAGTTGATTTCTTTTAAAAGAACAGTTGGTATTTAACTATGAGGCTGTCCTTCGTTCTTCAACACCACAAATCTGTTGTTTCTATGGTGATCTTTTTTCCAAGTACAGAGAACATGTATTAACCACCAGTGGAGGTTCCCAGGTGGCGCAGGTGGCAGAGAACCTGCCTGCCGGTGCAGGAGACGTAAGAGATGTGGGTTGGAGCCCTGGGTCGGGAAGATCCCCTGGAAGAGGGCACAGCAACCCGCTGCTCCAGTATTCTTGCCTGGAGAATCCCATGGGTAGAGGAGCGTGGCGGTCACAGAGACTTGGACATGACTGAGTGCCTAACATTTTCACTTCCACCAGTGGAAGCTCATTAGCCTAGACCAGTGGTTCTCAGACTACTTGCATTAGAATCTTCTGGAAGACTTGTTGAAGGTCAGTTTCCTGACTCAGTAGGTCTGCATGGGTCTGGAGATAGTGCATTTCTAACAAGATCTCAGGTCATGTTGATGCTGCTGGTCCCAGCACCATTTTGAGACTCATAGGCCTGGCACCTGAATGTATGTATCCCTTTGGGTATTGTTCAGCCATCACTTCTCAAAATTTAATGTGCACGTGAGTTGCTTGGAGATACCTTTAACTGGTTGGACTCAGTAGGCCTGGGAAGGCTTCCAGGATTCTGTTGGGGTGGTTCTTTGTTTTTGTTAAACCGTGGTAACTCCACACTGAGAAAAATTTGCCAGCTTTAAGCGGATGAACAGGATATACCTTGTAACCTATGGTGGAAGTATGCTTTACAAGTTACAAAATCAGAGGCCAGAGTAGCCCTGGTTATACTCAAAAGAGCAGATGGTTGAGACTTTAAACATAATATTCAGAGTAAATTATAATTCTCTTGAGGAATCTTTTAAATGTATGTTTCCAGGTTCTGAAATGTTTCACAGCTCCTGTCTCTTAAACAAAACAGATTCTACAGGGATTCTAAATTCATTCTTTTAAAGTAAGGGAGTTACTTTTTGTTTTTCATTTTCTCAGCTTCTCCACGAATGTAGACTTGATGAGATCAACTTTAGGGACTTACTGTTTTGCATAATTTTATACTTAGTACCTGGAAGGATTATTATATAAACAAAATAAATTCTCCATAAAACTAATTTTTTTTCTTTTTCTCTTGGCAGATCACTTACAACCTTGGGGTTGGTTATCTCATCGCTGGCTGACCAGGCAGCTGGCAAGGGTAAAAACAAATTTGTGCCTTATCGCGACTCAGTCCTCACTTGGCTGCTTAAGGTAATTCATTGCTCTCATGTTCTTTCCCAACTAGAAATTGGCTGTTTCAGTGGTGACAGCTGAGAGATGTGTGCAAAGCTAACCAAAAACAACACAGCAAATTTCTGACAGTAGTGTTGCTGTGATCCCTAAACACGCAAGGACGAAGGCTCATTCCCGCTGCCATTTTTCCGTTATAATGCTGTTTGACAGGCATTGTGCTTTGATGTGAATAGAGAGAGATCACCGTTCCTCTTGTCACAAAATTTTTTGGTAAATACAAGCCCGTTTCCACATCAGGTTCTCTTCACAGAGGTCATCTGCACACATTTGCCGCTTCCCTCTTGCACTGTGCCTGGAATAGGCCCTGTTTCCTAAGATGCTATTTGAAATATGTTGCAGGACAACCTAGGGGGCAACAGCCAGACCTCCATGATCGCCACCATTAGCCCAGCAGCAGACAACTACGAAGAGACCCTCTCTACTCTGAGATACGCAGATCGGGCCAAAAGGATCGTTAACCATGCCGTGGTGAATGAGGATCCCAACGCGAAGGTCATCCGGGAACTGCGGGAGGAGGTGGAGAAACTGAGGGAGCAGCTCTCACAGGCTGAGGTACGGCGAGCCCGGCACTCCCTGTGATCCAGGCTCCCTGGCTCCCGGTGTCTGAGTGTTGAAGATGAGCTCACTTGCACTTCAGCTCCCCTTGTGTCCTTCAGCAGTGCTGAGCTGATGAGCATCTTTTCCATGCTAAGCACCGGGAGGACAGCAAGCATGAAATGCAAGGCTGCATCCTGCATCCCAGGCACTGACGGTCTCGGAAGCAGACAGTTAAGAGAGTTGCTGCCACTGCCTGCCTGTTTCAGGCAGTCAGTTGGCCCTTCAACTCTTCCAGTGTGAAATCCTAAGACCCAAAGGTGCTGCTTTGATTAACATTGTAGATGACAACTTCCACGTGGCCTTGCCATTTTCAGAGAGCTTAGCTCTGTATCATCTCGTTATTAAGTGGGGCAGACAAGGTGGTCAAGAATAATTAGCACTAGGAGTAGTTCATTTTGTATTTTGTTCATTTGTATCAACTCCTGACGGGGAACCAAATCACTTTTACATTGTTACCATCTTTCCTTGGCTTTACCCAGACTTCATAACCATACCCACTTCCTAATAGCTGTTGCCAGGGGAGGCACTCTCGCTGCACTGAGATGGGGGCCAGGTGCCTCAACTTGAGCTACATGGTTCTGCCTGCCAGGACTCGGGTGTGTACCCAGGCTCTGTGCTCACCTTCCTTCACACTGCTGTCTTCTGACCCCGCAAACAAAGGAAGGTCAGAACTAGGGACCTGAAGATTCTATCTACTGCTGATCATGGAGTTGCATTGTAACCGTTTGCTTACATGTCTTTCTCCTCTCCTGAGCCATGGGTTCCTCAAGTGCAGGAAGCATGTTTTATTAATTGTGTTTATCCCTAGTCCAACAGCGATACTGGAAAGCACTTAGCACAATGAGTTGCCCATGGGAAGTGCTCAATAAATGGTGCTCCTTTTTATTATCATTCTAATCATCACTGAGTGCCTGAAGCTTAATGTGTTTTTCTCTGATGCCAAGAAGGGTAGTAGAACACCTGGAAAATTAAAATGCTGATAAACTGTGATGAGAGTCGTTCCTCGGAGGAGCGTGATGACTCTGGAGTTGGTCTGTAGGTGGCTCATCTCTGTCCTCCCTCCTGTCTCTGAATCTGCATTTCTGCTGTGACCCTGTAATCCAGGCCTGGTAGCCAGAACAATGCTTGGCAAAAGGGGTAGACCAGAGGAACCACAGCAGGTTCACATCGTAGCTCAGTCGTGTTTAACTCTTTGCAACTCCATGGACTGCAGCACGCCAGGCTTCCCTGTCCTTCACTGTCTCCTGGAGTTTGCTCAGACTCATATCCATTGAATCAGTGATCCCATCCAACCATCTCATCCTCTGTTGTCCCTGGCTCCTCCTGCCTTCAATCTTTCCCAGCATCAGGATCTTTTCTAATGAGTCAGCTCTTCACATCAAGTGGCCAAAGTACTGGAGCTTTAGCTTCAGCATGAGTCCTTCCAATAAATATTCAGGTTGATTTCCTTTAGGATTGACTGGTTTGATCTCCCTGCTGTCCAGGGGGCTCTCAAGAGTCTTCTCCAGCACCACAGTTCAAAAGCTTCAGTTCTTTGGTGCTCAGCCTTCACATGGAATTTTCGTGTGCGTCCCCTTGGGCCCAGCACTAAATGTAACTCTCAGGTTCTGTTAACACAGTGAGACACAGTTAACACATCCTCAGCCAGACCCACATCATCGCCACTTCAGCTTCCAGTCTGAGTTCTGCCATTTTTCTTGTTTGTAGGGTTATCCTTTGCAGAGCCTCATGTTACTATAGAGTGTCGTAAAAACATGGGGGCCAAGGAAAGGCCCCCCGAGATTTCTTAAGCTGCATGTCTATATTTAGACCTCTTAATTATTCTCACTGAGCAAACTCAGAGGGAAGTTACTGCCCTTTTAACCAGATGTCCTATTTCCAAATGAGTAATAAGCATGCTAAGTTTATTACCATCAGTAAGAAAAGTAGTTCAAATGGCCCAGACTCAAATTTTAAAATGATTGAGAAGAGTCTCTACCTTTCCTGGTAGGTTAATATATCTGGGATGTGTTTATTAGTGATATGTGTTGGTCTTTGTTTTATTGAAAAAGAAATCTAGTCAAGTAATTTGTTCTCATACTTCGCTATTTTGAAGGTGAACTTTAGCATCTTTGAGGTCTCTAAATGTGAAATTTAAGTATGATGGATAAAATTACTCTGGGATGATTTATATCAGTTTAATTCAGGCACTGGAATTTCTTTTTCTGGCATTAAGAGGAGCAGCCATTTATTCTTTCACATCATTTGATTAATAAATATCTAAAAAAAAACCCTGACAGTATGTGGCTTAATTGCTTCCAACAGACAGTTGATAACCTCTTAAGGACGACAATAAGGAATTGTCTGTACATAATGGTGGAAATAATGAGAAAATCAGATATCTCTGCTTTCATTTTAAAGGCTATGAAGGCCCCTGAACTGAAAGAGAAGCTTGAAGAGTCTGAAAAGCTGATAAAAGAACTAACAGTGACTTGGGAAGAGAAGCTCAGGAAAACGGAAGAAATTGCACAGGTAGCTTAATAACCCAGGCCTAAAGTATTGTGATTCTTTTTTTTTTTTTTTTTGAAGTACAGTTGGCATAGAGTGTTGTGCCATACAGCAAAGTGACTCAGTTATACACATATAGACATTCTTTTTAAAAATATTTTTTCCATTGTGGCTTATCACACAGGGTATTGAGTATCGTTCCCTGTGCTAGAGTGATTCTTCTTCATTTGACATCTTTTCTGTTCATTTGACATCTTTTCTGTAAAACTACTCGTCATCCTCAAAGAGTCTTAGGGGATGTCACTGGTGGTCCATTGAGTAAGACTCCATGCTCCCAATGCAGGGACACTGATTCAATTCCTGGTCAGGGAACTAGACCCTACGTGCTGCAATTGAAAATCCTACATGCTGTAACTAAGATCCGAGACAGCCACACACACAAAAAAAGCCTTAAGGAGCTTTTTCTGCTGAACTGGAGCCTACAAAAATCCATTTTTAGACACTGGCTTCATTGTCTTGGTTCAATTACTGCTTGGTCCCTGTGTTTGCTAGAAGAGAGTTCAGAATTTGTGCAGACATGGTACAGGAATCATCTTTAATGTTCCTGCTTTTCATGTTTTAGACAAAAATCTGTGATTTCAGATCACTTGGCAAAGCATTGGCAGAGAATTTATAATATATAGCACATCATAGACTTTTCAATGTGTTTGATTCTTTGGCTCATTAGAAAATGCTGTTATGAACTTTATTTGAGATAAAAAGCAAGGACTGAGCATGCATACATGTGTGAGTGTCTGTATGTATGAGATATGAATTCTACACTGTGCATTTCATGCCATTTTCATCTCATTGACCACCTGTAAGCACTGAACCACCCCAGTCAGGTAGCTGGAAATCAGTAACTGGGACCTGGGCCAGCCTTCTGCTTATATGCTTTTTGTAGATAACACAAGCACACACCTAACTTTCTGTAACTCCTACTTTGCTTTATTTTTCTTCATAGCACATATCACCTTAGGAAATTCTGTATTTTACTTGTCTATTGTGTTATGGTCTGTGTCCTTCCACTAGAATATAATTTTTGGTGAAAGAAGTACCTTTGTTTTGTTTGCTCTTGTATTCCCAGCCCTAGGTTATTAACTAACAAAAAACATTTCGTGAATAACTTGAATGAATTCAAGGACCTCTGCAAAAAGGAGAGGCCTGCTCTTCCAGCCCCATTTCCCACTACTTTCCCACATTGACTAAGGATTCTTTTCTTTTTTAAATTTTTATTTTACATTGAAGTATAGCCGATTAACAACGTTATGACAGTTTCGGATGCACAGCAGAGCGACTCAGCCTTACTTATACGTGTATCCATTTTCCCCCAACTCCTTTCCTATCCAGGCTGCCCATAACCTTGAGCAGAGCTCCTTCTGTTATACTTGGGGTCCTTGGACTAGGGGTTCATGACACCTGCATTCATCTAGTGCATCCTGAGTCCTTACCATACTTTCCTCTCCCCTTACCTTGCAACTGCCCCATTTCTTCCTCTTGAAATTCTTCCTGTGCCTCAAGAACCATCTCAAAAGTATTCTCTTCCTGAAGCCTTTCCTGGACTATAAACCCATCACAGTCTCTCCCTCTGAAGCCCTGCAGCACGGTGTTCCTCTTCAGAGGCTCGAGGCTCTCCTCTTGCATTTCTAGCAATGTGGTCTTATCCTCTCTACTGGACTGGAAGCCCCTTAAGGGCAGGACGGTACCCGGTTCCCCCTTGGTGCTCCCGTGTCACTGACGCAAGATGTCACATGTCTTAGATGCTCAGAAACTTGGCTGAGCTGAGTAGAATGTGTCATTTCACTGGCATTGTCCCCAGAAATAGTGACTTAAACTTTCCATAGGTACAGCTCCTGACTTGAGCAGCAAACAGAGCTTTTCTGCTTTTGTCTGTCTCTGCACAGGAGAGGCAGCGGCAACTGGAAAGCATGGGGATTTCCCTGGAGACTTCTGGTATCAAGGTGGGAGATGACAAGTGCTACTTGGTCAACCTGAACGCAGACCCTGCTCTCAACGAACTTCTGGTTTATTATTTAAAGGTAAGAGAGTAAAATAATAGATAGTTGCCACCCTTATTCCTTCATGTACCATCCCACTTGGGTCTGGGTACCTGTCCCCATGATTTTGCTTTTTGTATCCAGCTTAGCTCTCATTAAAAGTAAGAGGAATGGTAGTTCAGTCGAGTTACCACTGAGCGAGAACTAGCTGTTTTGTATTGGGTTGGCCAAACATCTTTTCTGTAAGATGTTATGGAAAGACCCCCAACAAACTTCTGGACCAGCCGATATTATACTGGGGCTGCCTAGCTGGGCTGATTTCAGAGGGGGAGGGGGAGCCCCCAAGAGGGTCAAGGTGATCTCTGGCTGTGGCCGTGGGATTCTGAGAAGCTCTGGAGAGTCACCATTGTGCTTCTGAGTAATCCTAAGGGGATCTTGAGGTCAGCACAAGCCTGAAGTGGACTCTGATGGGAAATTACACAGCTAGGGTTTTTCCCTAGGGTTCTTCCATGTCCATCCCTTCTAAACCTGCGTCCTCAGGAAGGAACTCTTGGTCCCATGGTCACCCTCAGGTGTGGAGATGGGTGTGGGCTTTGGCCCTGTGGCCTCACGGTCACGTCACTGACCATACTGCAGGGGTCGCTGCAGGGGTCGCTGCAGCGGTTGTCCAATTCCTTCGTTAGGGATTCTGAGCTGCCTCATGAATATGCAGAATGCAGTGGAGAATAAGCTTGAAGTGGAGAAAGGAGCCTCAGTCTTCTAGAATCCTTGTTACTCTACTTTTTCCAGAAACAGATATGACACAAATACCCCTGACTTATTGAGAGTCCACTCACAGACTAAGATCTATTCATTTAAGAAAGGTTGAAGTGGTCAGGGATTGTTTCTGAAATCTCAGTAGGGAAGTAATATTATCACAGAAACTGCATGATTTTTCGAGCAACAGAACAGGCAAAGGGGCTGCCCACTGGGCCCGATCACCAGGAGTCACAGTCCTCACATGTCTGCGTTTTGAAGTACTTACGAATCATGCTAACGTGTACACTGTATAACCCACAGGCATGAATACTCTGTAATTTAGTATTAGCAACTCAACTGTTTATCATTTTAAAAGTTGTGTACTTGAAAATATGATTTTCCATGAAACTATTTTCAGTGGTTCTTGAGTTTGTATAGCTTTTCTCAAAGACTTGCACTGTTGATTCAGGTGATTCTTGAGAAAGAATCCTATTCATTAGATCATAATAATACTGTTTTGGTTTTGTGGGGAAAAAAATTAAACAGGCTTAGAATGAAATGGCCTCGCCATGATCACAAAAATAGTCATCAAGTTAAAATTGGAGCTCAAGGTATTCTTTTGTCCAATCTGACTTATGTTCTAAAATAATAGCTAATCACTATTGATTAGGGTTTTATTTTTTTTCTATAGTGTTTAAACATGTTTTAAATTTAGAGTGTTAAGGTAAGCTTTTGACCTACAATGCACCAGATGTCACATCTCCTGTCTGGTTCACCTAATGTTGTTATCAGTGTTCTTTTGGGGTTATTCAAATTGACTGTGATAAACTTTTACTGAGTTACCTGCAAGTACAGGTGTTTCTTTCTTGAACAATCTGTTACCAGGACCACACCAGGGTAGGTGCCGATACCTCTCAGGACATCCAGCTCTTTGGGATAGGAATTCAGCCTGAGCACTGTGAGATCGACATTGGCTCTGATGGAGAGGTCAGCCTCAGTCCAAAAGAAAATGCACGGTAAGGAAAGTACCGTATAGATAATTAATGAGAACCTACTGCGTAGCACAGGGAGCTCTACTTAAATGATCTGTGAGACCTAATGGGAAGGAAATCCAAGGAAGGGGGAATATATGTATCCACGTGGCTGATTTACCTTGCCATACAGCAGAAACAAACAGAACATTGTAAAGCAACTATTGTCGTCGTTGTTGAGTAGCTAAGTCCTGTCCAGCTCTTAAAATCCCATAGACTGTAGCCCCCCAGGCGCCTCTGTCCATGGAGTTTTCTAGGCAAGAATACTGGAGTATTTGGTTGCCACTTCCTTCTCCAGGGAATCTTCCAGATTCAGGGATTAAACTCCTGTCTCCTGCATTGGCAGGCGGATTCTTTACTGCTGAGCCACCTGGGAAGCCCTAGACTCCATTTTAAAATAATAAAAATAAAGAGATGGTAGGGAAGAACAAAAAAAGAAAAGTACCTTAACATAGCTTAAGTGCCTCATTTTCTAGCTTAAGTGCCTCATTTTCAGGAGTAGCCTGCCCCTTTCTGTTTGTCCAGTTATCAAAGTTAAGGCCACATTAGCTTTTGCTTTCTGCTCGTAGAGAGCTGTGTAAGCAAAATTTAGATCTTCTGTGTGGCTGATTCTGCCTTCACTTGCTGGGTGATCTTAGATAAGACACCTCTTTTATCTAATCTTCAATTCCCTCATGTGATAAATAAGGCTAAAGATACAAATCGCTTCCCTCAGTGCCTGACACATAAATATTGAATAAAGTTAGTTGTTACCCATATAATGCAGTATATGAAAAGCAGTTATTAATCAGATAACCCCATTATATGAAGAATTCCTAAGCTAAGCTATAATATGTAAAAATTTGAGAATTGACAGGGTAATATATTTACTTTGTAATTTATACTAAATGATGTCTTCAATTATAAGCACATATAAAATGAAGTCTTAAAACAATATTCATTAACACACAGCATTATAATTTAGAACATACATTTTTATGAAGAAAACTACATTCTTGTCAAATTATTCTGTTAATATCAGTCATATACATTTCCAGGTGATGAAAACCTGAGACTGAAACTACCAACATGCATGATTCATGAAATTTGTAGGTCTTGTGTTAAAGTGATATATTGTTTTTTTTTTTTAAGATATATTGTTAACATATTTAATGATAAAATGATATTATTCCTTAATTTTTATTTATTCCAAGTTCAAATAAAATTGAGCTTTGTGCTGTACCCCACATTAGAAGCTCTGGAGTTTTTTTCCTACTTTTTTAATTAACAAAATTATGTGTGTATGTACACATACATGCACACACAAACACAAAACATGACAATTTAATCATTTTCTCTTTCAACTCTATAACTGAAAATGATCTTATTCAGGAGGTTTCCTCATACCTGATTTTACCTCCAAGTCTTTTTACCCTACTTTTCTTCCATTTGCACCCTGCCCCATCCTCCTTTCCTATACCCTGAGGGCATTGGTTCATTGAATCAGTGCAGTTCATTGATTCAGTATGCTTGCCCTAGGCTCTGTGCTGGGAGTGTCCAAGTATTGTGACTCAAAGCCTAGTGGAGGAGGATGTATAGAAACAAGGGTTATTTTACAGGAAGCTATGTGCTCCGTCTAAAGTGATCTTTATAACCTGCAAATCTGATCACTATAAAAGTGTGTGGGGGTTGCAGGACTTAGGATATGCTCTTGTCATGGGAATGCACAGTAGCAAAAGAAGTGAAGAGCAAAGTATATTTTAGAATTATGTAAGAGTTGGCGAGATTTAGTGATGTGCTCAGAGACAGCATAGGAACTCAGTAGAGGAAAAGAAGTCAGCACTATTAAGTCTCTGTCTTGGAAATGAGATGAACAGTGGTGCTACTAAATCAAGGTAAGGTGTATTAGGGGAGGAACAGGCTTGCAGGACGATAGGCAATGAGTAGTGATGAGTTCAGTTTGGGATATTCTGAGTGAGCTGTCCTTGGGATATCAGTGTGAAGATTTCCAGGTGCACGTTGGATTTAGCACTGTAGACCCTACACTAAAGATACAGAGCTGAGTGTTATGTGTTGCCTGTTTTGAAAGTGGATCTAGAATAATAGTGGAAGCGTTAAACCAATGTCTGAAGATAATCCATGAAGCCGGCTGAGACAGGGAGTCAGAGAGGCACGGAACAATGATGGAATCCAAGGAAAGAGAACATTTAAAGCAGAGGTCAGCATAGAAGTTAGAGCTGCTGTGGGACATAGCAGTTAGGAAGACATTAACAGCCAGTGGGTGTTTGGGTACCAGGCAGTTGTGGGGATGGAAGGAAAATAATCAAAGAAGGAAGACTAGGAGGTGAGGAAGTGGGCGGAGAATCTTGATTGTGAAGATGGGAATGGGATTGGAGACATAGCAAGAGAAGGGACTGGGGGTGAAGGGATAGTCATTATTTCCTTAACTCTTCCCCAAGTCTCTCTTCGCATGTCTTACCTGCTGCTTAACTGCAGTCTATTGAGTGTTAAACTCAGTGTCTCTGTTTTTCATTTGTAGACGTCTAAGAAGTCTTTTTTACGATATGCCTGGTCTCTATTGGTAGAATTTTGTCTTTACTCCACTGTATGCTTTAGTAATTTTGTTTTTACTTATTTCCTTGCCTTCATTTGGAAATGCTCTTCTTTGATGTTGTTGGGGCTTCAGTCCAACTGTTTGTTGTATCTGCTGATAACTTTGCTTCCTAAAGCGGTTCATAATTTTTTAGATTTGTTCCTCTTCAGCAGTTTGTAGGAGTATTGTGGCCTGGATGAGGCTACATAATTTCCTGCAAAGAGATTTTATATTTGCTTCCTCCATGTACCTCTGGCATGTGTCCAGGTAGATATTACTGCTATGCTAATTTCTTGGCTTGGGTACATTGCCAAACCAAGCAGTTTCCGTAACTTTTTCTTTTCTCTATTATTGTAGTAAGGGTATGATACGTTCGTGTGTATAAGCAAGTATCTAGAATAGTGTATCTAAAGATATAGATGATCACAGGAGTAATAAGTAACAGAAGTAAATATTATTATATTTCTCTCTGATTTACTCTGGAATTGTGTTTAGTTTTATTCTAGAATAACACTGCTCAGTAGAACTTTTGAGACCATGGAAAGGTTCTCTGTCTGCTGAGACCATTTTGGTAGCCACTATCAAGGTGGTGTGGGCTTTCCTGGCGGCTCAGTGGTAAAGAATCCACCCGCCAATGCAGGAGACACAGATTCAGTCCCTGAGTCAGAAAGATCCCCTGGAGCAGGAAGTGGCAACCCACTCCATTATCCTTGCCTGGGAAATCCCACGGACAGAGGAGCCTGGAGGGGCTAGTCCATGGGGTCGCAAATAGGCGCGCGCACACACACACATTGAGGTGGGGCTCTTGAGAATTGGCATATGGCTGATGAGAATGAGAAACTGAATTTTTAGAAGGATCATTCAGTGTTTAGAATAATAAAGGACATTTCATGACACGTTACCTCTATTAAGAGCGCGCTCCCCGCTTACTCTTGCGCCCCTGGGTCGGAGTTTTCTGCGCTTTACTGTTCCGCTGACGTGTCCCCCACTTCCGTGTCCCCCCAGGTCCTGTGTCAATGGCACCCTCGTGTGCAGCCCCACCCAGCTGTGGCATGGGGACAGAATCCTGTGGGGAAACAACCACTTCTTCAGGTAAGCGCTTTGTGCTCACGATTATGTTCACTGACCCATCTTTTCTGTTACCCGAGTGTGAAACACGTTGATTTTCTCTAATGGTCAAAAACCCCACAGAATTAATTTGCCTAAGAGGAAACGGCGAGATTGGTTGAAAGACTTTGAAAAAGAGACAGGCCCGCCGGAGCACGACCTGGATGCGGCCAGTGAAGCTTCCTCAGAACCAGACTATAACTACGAATTTGCGCAGATGGAGGTTATCATGAAAACGCTGAATAGTAATGGTGAGACTCTAAACAGTTACTTTCTCTCTCTCCTCTTTAAATGACTCCGAGAGGAATTTGAGCGTGGCTAGAGAATTGTCAGATTTCTGGCATATCAAATTGGGTATTCTGTTGCAGGAATAAAGATTTTGACCTTTTTTGTTTATTTCTGGATTTTTAGCTTCAAGGACCCCTCTTTTAAATTATAAAAATGAGTATCAAAAAAAGGCCAGGTGAAAAAACCAGTGTGATATATTACTATGTAGAGTATAGAATAACAGAAAAGAGTATCATTAAGATTAGGGATTAAGCATCATTAAGATTAGGGATTAAGGGGTTTCCGTGGCAATGGTTAAGACTCTTCCTTCCAGTGCAGAGGGCACAGGTTCCATCCCTGGCTGGGGAACTAAAATCCCACGTGCCATGCTGTGGCCAAAAATTTTAAAAAAGAAAAAAAAAAGATTTGAGATTAACTACGGGGGCTTTTGACAGCGCAGCACAGGGAGGACCACGGGACTCAAGCTCCAGCCCACTCTGCCACTTGCTCAACCGAGTTGGGAGGAGTCCCGACAGACGTTTCATGCTCAGACAGAATCAGGTTAGTGGGTCATTTAACAACATGCCTGAGCAGCAAGCTCCTCTGAGTGGCTGTTTGGAAGCCCCAGTAGGTGCAGGGTGTGATAGGAGAGTGCAGTTCCAAACTCCAGGTGAAGGAACACCCATTAGAAGAGAGCTTATTTCTTTAGATGCAGTTATAGACTTCTGGATGTCTCTGTTCTCCAGCTCTGCAAAGTATCTAAGTGGTATCCATTTAGTCATCTATCTGTCATCCCATGGCACACACTTGTAATTTCTCCAATCACTACCTGCTTATCATTATTTATGTCAATATATCATATATATATATATAAATGATCCCCCTGGATAACCAGTGAGTGTGTAGTATTTGTCATCAGTGGCCTGGCTCATGGTGTTAACGTAAGTATCTGTTTGTGTTTTAGATCAGACCTTGATCTCTAGTGTAGATTTCATTCATTTAAAAGCAACATTTCCCGTCACTATGCTTTTCCCACTCTCCTTGCTAAGTGGAGCTCCCCTGTAGGGCACCCCCATGTGCTCCAGTACGGATCTGAAATGCCGGCGGCTGGACAGGATTCATGCTCTGCACCTCTCCTGCCTAGGTGGCTTCCCGGTCATAAGCCTGTCCGCCTGGTGGTCATCCCCTTGGTGGTCCTATCTGAAGATCCTCTTCCCTCTCTTGTGGTTTCAGACGAAGCTCCTCCACAAACGCTGGGATAAAGGTTTTAGCTGATTGGCGTTAGCTTGAGGGAGCTTGAGTGGTTTTTAGCAGGGCTGCTTGTTGGCGCTTGTGCATCATGCTTTGGCCGGATCTAACAGGATGGGGAAGACCCTTCAGGCTTCTGCTTGGCAGAGGTGCTCTGAATTCTTGCTGGAGGAATGTTCCCTTTTCAGTTATGACCCCTTCCGCCCTATTTCCGAATTCCATGGCCTTCCCAGTGGTTAGAACCTGGTGGCTGTTCTTTTCCTCAGGTATCCGACAGCAAGAAGTATCTCTGGTATTTTTATTTCTGTCGACAACACAGGAAGGAGTTCAGGATATGGTACTTCTGGGTAAACAGTCACCTGCATTATCCCAGTGATAAACTAAAAGAGTGTGTCTTCAAATCTCTAGAATAATTAATGCTCTAAAACCCAGTTCATTTGAATTAAGAGTAAAAGCAAACCTAGTATTTTAGACCATAGTATGTTTTTCTCGACAACTGTTTTCACAGAGTCAGTGGCAACTCTAAAGTAAAGAAGAGCTGAGGGGCTGGTGAAGGGTCCCAGAGCTTATTCCATCTGGAATTAAAAGGTTCCTTTTTCCCTCGAAGGATCTATTCTGCCCTTTGATTCAGTGCCTTAGGCATCTTGATATATGAATTAATTCTAATTCTCTGGGTCACTTTTTTTTTTTTTTTAATTTTCTGGGTCCCAGGGCTACCCTTGTGGCTCAGCTGGTAAAGAAGCCACCTGAGACCTGGATTCCATCTCTGGGCTGGGAAGATCCCCCGGAGAAGGGAAAGACTGCCCACTCCAGTATTCTGACCTGGAGAATTCCATGGGCTGTATAGACCATGAGGTCACAAGGGTCCGACACAACTGAGTGACTTTCACTTTCCTCTGGATCACGTAAATGCCCTTCACCTTTACACCATCACCCTCTTTCTTTCCCATTCTCAGGACCAACAAGGAAGTTTGCACTCATTGCATAGTTATGTACCAGGCAGAGAATAAAGTAAGGAAGAAGGGAACATGCTATGCCCAAAGGAAAAGAGCTCCTTTCTCTTCTCCTAAAACACTTACCCCTTTGGTTTCTTGGCCTGAGGCTCCAGGCTCACTGAGTTTTAAAACAGTTCATTCAAGAGGAAGAAAGTGATAGGGTAATGAAGGAAACTGTTAACACTCTCCTGATAGTGGACTGCTGACTTGAGAACAGGCCAGATCATCTTTGGTTTCTGTACTTACCCGTATCTCAGAGTCAGACTGACGTGCCGATTAGAATGATCTTTTTAAGAGTATTCGATATAGGAATGTACATGTACAGACATGGCTGAGTCCCTTCGCTATTCACCTGAAAACTGTCACACCGTTGTTAATTGACTATACTCCAATGCAAAATAAAAGGTTTAAATTCTAAAACAAGCAAACAAAAGAATATGCTGTATAGGGAATTCCCAGCAGTTAGGGTTCTATGCTTTCACCTCCAAGGGCCTGGGTTCAATCCCTGGTCAGGCAACTAAGATCCCACAAGCCGTGACATGTGGCCCAAATAAAAAGAATCTGCTGTATAGTGAGAAAGGCTTAAAACAGGTCACTTAGTTCGGAAAGAAAATGTTATCAAATATGTCTAAGATAAAAGTGTTTCCAGACTTGTGTTGGGATCAGAAGAAAAAAGAAATCTCAGCCTCTGTACTTCTCCTGGACTCTGTGTATCCCGGCCACATCTGGAGTCCCGAGCCGGGCTTTCGGGCTGGTCCATGGCAGGCAAGGGGAAGGATGCTTGGAGTTGCTCTCTGGTGGTCTGCATGTTGATCTGTGGCTCCTGAGAGGCCTGGTGAGCAGTAGGGGTGCTGTGTCATGACCAGTCACATCATCACCTGTGCATTGCATGGAACCCCCCCTCAGCCACTTGGGATATGTGTGTTTCTACACACCATTGCCCAGCAAGTAGAAATAAGAATTAAACATCCTATTCAGTGTCTTTTAGCCAAAGCCCTAGATTATGATTTTGTAAAAAAAAAAAAAAAAATGGATGTGTTTTCCTGTTTTCTTTCTCTGTAAAAAGGTTTGTACACACTAAGTTAGGGCCCTAAAAATGGATGGTGAGGACCCTGTCCTTTCTTTTTGACACCTGCCGTCTAAATAGAAAATATGTATCTCACTGTTTGAGAAATATATATAGATATAATTCTGAGAGAACTTTTCTTCTCTAGCCCTTAAATGTAAAAAATTTTTAAAACTCTCTCAAAAAACATTACCATATTATTCACAATTTTTCTTCCAGAGGTTATAAGGCTGAACCAGAAGTTCTGATCCTTTCAGTTCAGTTCAGTTCAGTAGCTCAGTCATGTCTGACTCTTTGCGACTCCATGAATTGCAGCACGCCATCTAATCCTTTGGAGTATATCAATTTTCACTATGGGAAAGGTCTTGGCCAGCCATGGTCTGTCTTTGTATAAGAAGAGTTTTTTTTTTGGAGTCCATTTTTCACTGGCCTTTCAGGTGATGCATTTCAGGGACTCTTATATCAGGACTCTATGAAGGAAAGTATTCTGCTTTGGGAAAAAAAAGAATTTTAGAATTTTACATCAGCCAAGAACAGTATTTTTTAAACATCTGTTCTTTAGCAGAGTACTAATTCTGAGGAAAACATTGGAGGTAAGAGTATAATTTATTACTAAGTTTGTTTCCTACCCCAGTTATTAATTCTGGTCTGAGTTCAAAACCTGGCTCTGTTGCTTTGCTTATTAGCTATGCCATTTTAGGTTGGCCACTTAACTTGTCTGAGCTCCAGTTGTCTCCTCTTCAAAATGGGAATGCTGCCCACCCCTAGGTATGTTGCAAGGCTTTCATGAGATGATGCATGCAGAGTGTATAGTGCCTCTACCCTGAGACATAAGCCAACAGATAGCATTATTATTGCTGTCGTGGTCATCATTTTTATTAAAACAGCTCACCTACACGGTGCATATCTAGTGATTTTTAAAATTACTTTTACTCTGTTTTGTATTCTTTAACCTTCTTTTTTTAAGCTAAAGTGCCATTTTTTCCCCCCTCTTCTCATCTAGAAAACCAGTAAAATATGAATGCTTATTTCACAAATTGATAGGGTCTTCTGATCTAGTCAGTCAGTATCCGTCATCAGGTGATGTGAAGATTCCTGTTAATTTCCTTCTCTTATCCCAGAAATTAAAATGAGAGTCAGTTTGTGGAAATAGGACACTGCACTGAGTAATAGGCAAGTGTGCAAATCGCAGGCTAGTCTGAGAATACAAGCAAATCTCCTAGGTCTTACGTCCTTCAAGGGAATATTTGCCGTTGTGATAAATTTCTTTGTTTACCATCCAGATTGTCTAACATACTGCTTCCGTATTATGGCCTCCTCACTTAGGTGTGCCATAGCTTTCTCTTTTGTACACGTGGTCTGTGCTTTCCTTTGCCCACTGCATCCAGGTCATCTGCTGTTACCAAGCTAATGTCCTGGGACAGCCAGTTAGCTCTTTAGCTCCTACCTACACCATAACCACCCCTAGTCACAGTCAGGGCCCCTTTAAACAAGATCTATTAGTATTTCTAATACCTGTTCACCCACATGGATGTTGGTCATCTCTCAATCTGCAAAAGCGAAAAAGCAGAAGTACACTTGTGTTTTTGTAAGTGAATTGCTTTCTTGGCTATTAACACCTGAGAAATTGGCAGACCATATCCTCAATTCATATTTCAAACAGATGCTGTGATCTGTAAGTTTCCTCCCACATTAGAGGAATTCAAGAGAAACATTTTTAGCCAAATTGGAACTATAAACCCTTTGTCAATGAGAATTATAAACCCTGTGTCAACTAAAACCAATGCTAAATGCACCTAAAAAGTGATGACATAAAATCAAATCTTGTGTGGCTCTGTCTTTGAAATCACCTTTGATTTTACTGAGTCTTTCTTCTCGGTGGATAGAATACCATCCCTTTTTCCTCTATCCTTTTTGTAGTTGAGCCACCTATCTACACATCAGGGCGAGCTCATCAACTTGAAGAATGTAATAATAGATGTGAGGAATGTTTCCATACAAGGTGTTTAATCTGAAATGTTAAGAAAAAGGAAATGGAGAGAATTCCACCTGACCGGGCCCAGCCGGCCACTCACAGACAAGTGCACTGAAAGGCTCCATCTCGGGGAGGAGACGGTTCTTGTTAGAAGCCTCGCTGGGGATTGGGGGGCGCTGCCTGTCTGAGTCACCGCTGAAGAGCCCTTTGCCTTGTCTCTTGGCTCACCAGACCCGGTTCAGAACGTGGTGCAGGTCCTGGAGAAACAGTACCTGGAAGAAAAGCGAAGCGCCCTCGAGGAGCAGCGACTCATGTACGAGCGGGAGCTGGAGCAGCTCCGCCAGCAGCTGTCCCCGGAGAGGCAGCCCCAGATCAGCGGCCCCGACCGCCTGGCCTACAGCAGCCAGACGGCGCAGCAGAAGGTGACCCAGTGGGCCGAGGAGAGGTAGGAAGGGGACCCGGGGGCCTGGGGCAAGGCCTCGGGGCCTCGGGGGAGGCCGTTGTAAGGCACGTCTAAGGGGGACAAACCTAGCAAAGAGGGAAATCTTAGTCCCATGTCTGAATGGTTAGCGGTCGCCTTGTCTTTCAAGGAAGGTCCCTCTGGAGAAGGAAATGGCACCCCACTCCAGCCTTCTTGCCTGGAAAATCCCATGGATGGGGGAGCCCAGCGGGCTACAGTCCGTGGGATCCGAAAGAGTCAGACTGACTGAGAGACTTCACTTTTTCACTTTCAAGCATGTTTACTGTGACATCGGTTGTTAAAGATTACACCTGCCCCCTTACCCTTCAGTAAAAATGGTGCCAAGTTAGAATATCACTGTTTTGTTTTGAAGTAAAGAACAATGGAATAGTTCTAAAGCATAAAAGCGGGCTTCCCTGGTGTCTTTGACGGTAAAGAGTCTGTCTGCAATGCAGAAGACTCGGGTTTGATCCCTGGGTCCAGAAGATCCTCTGGAGAAGGAAATGGCAACCCATTCCAGTATTCTTGCCTGAGAAATCCATGGACAGAGGAGCCTGGTGAGCTATAGTCCATGGGGTCCCAAAGAATTGGACATGACTGAGTGACTTTCACTCACTCAAAGCATAAAAAGCATTTCTTGTTCTTTCTCTTACTTTGAAGTCAATTTAAATGCAGTTTTAATGTTAAGAAATCTGTGAATATTTTTAATTTACAACTTTAAAATATATGTATCAGAACTGAGACAGTGGTGGAGGAAATGGTAACAACAGTAAAGACAATAAATTATTGCAAAGCTCTGTTGTATTCTTGCCACAGTCTAGGAATGATGTTTTATGATCCCAACAGCACCAAGTCATAGGAAATATTATTTCAATCAATCAAAATATCCTGTCAGTCATGCATTCAGTAAATGAAAAGGCCAGGCTTTGTTGACAGTCCATTAATAACTCCTCTGTTGTAATAATAATAATAGCACCGGACATTTCTTAAGCATTTATTGCGTGTCGACACTCCATGACACAGAAAATCCGAGTGTAACCTTGCAGTTGGTCCTTGATATCTACATTCCACATCCATAGATTCAACCAACTGTGGATGTTATTAGTCAAATAATTATACAAATAAGTGAAAAATTGTAACTATGACGAAGACTGAAAATGAAAGTCACTCAGTCATGTCTGACTCTTTGTAACCTCATGGAATTGACCATGGAGTTCTCCAGGCCAGAATACTGGAGTGGGTAGCCGTTCCCTTCTCCAGGGGATCTTCCCAACCCAGGAATCGAACCCAGGTCTCCTGCATTGCAGGTAGATTCTTTACCAGCTGAGCCACCAGGGAAGCCCAAGAATACTGGAGTGAGTAGCCTATCCCTTCTCCAGTGGATCTTCCCGTCCCAGCAATCAAACCAGGGTCTCCTGCATTGCAGGTGGATTCTTTACCAGCTGAGCTACATGACAAAGACTACTGAGGCAAAAGATGTGGCTCTGGGAAAACATGTAATAGGGTTTGGATCTAGTCAGGATGTTAGAGACACATTGATCAAGAAGCACTATCATTTAGAGTTGAAAAGCAAACTTCTGCTGCCCCAAAAGTACGTACTTCTCACATTTACCAAATGAAGAAATCACATAAAACGCTTTCTCCTTATTCTAGATTCCTCCACTGCAAAGCTTACAAAAGTCATAATGATTTCTTTTTCCTAAAGGAATGTTTTATTGGGCTTTTTTTTTTTTTGCATTTTCATATCAAAATCTATTCTTTTTCAAATATTATATAATTTAAAACATGGTTGGAAGTTAAGTTACCCCATACATTTGCTTCTCATCCCTGGTTACCAGCGGATAACCCATGGAACCCCAGTGGGAAGAGGGAAGGATAGGAGGTGAGTTGGCAAAAATAGGTTGAAAGATACTTGTCTGAGAGGAGATTCTTACTACTTTCTAACAATATGACTCACTTGGAAAACGGGATTGCAGTTTTCTTCCGGATGTTCTCATTTCCTTCTCTGCTGCTCGCAGGGACGAACTCTTTCTCCAGAGTCTGGCAAAACTGCGGGAGCAGCTGGTAAAAGCCAACACCCTGGTGAGAGAGGCAAACTTCTTAGCCGAGGAGATGAGCAAGCTCACCGACTACCAGGTGACTCTGCAGATCCCGGCTGCGAACCTCAGTGCCAACAGGAAGGTAAGACTGCTCTCAAAGGGAGGAGGGCAGGAGGCCCAGCAGCAGCTTCCGAGAGGTGGAACAGCACCTTGACACCCGCAGAACATCTGTGAGGAGGCCCTGACGTGAGCCGGAGGGTTTGTTCTTGTAAGACCTCCCTCTAGAAACCTCGAGGAGCCGGACACAGCTGAGCGCTTCACTTTCACGAATTGGAGAAGAAACTAGCAACCCACTCCAGTGTTCTTGCCTGGAGAATCCCAGGGATGGGGGAGCCTGGTGGGCTGCCATCTATGGGGTCGCACAGAGTCGGACACGACTGAAGCGACTTAGCAGCAGCAGCAGCAGCAGCTAGAAACCTCTTTGGGTATATATGATCAGAATATGAGAATCTGGAGGGCTGAAAGAGTTGCTAGTGTAAATGCTTTCTTTAAAACATTGCAACTTGGGAATTCCCTGGTGGTCCAGTGCTTAGGACTCTGCACTGTCACTGCTGTGGTCCAGGGTCCACTCCCTAGTTGGGAAACTAAGATCCCACAAGCTCTGCAGTGAGCCAGAAATAAATAAGGAAATTAGAAATGGATATAACTAACTCTTCTTGCTTTTCTCTCTCATATAAATGCCTCCTGACGTGGGGGAATGTGTAAATATCTTATAATATTACCATTCTGAGAGAGTGACAAGAAAGGAAAACTCCTATGGTCCCTGTTTTATGTACACAGAAGGATTCTTTGCAACCACTCGGATGTTTCCATCATTAAAACTTCAAGATTTTTTCCTTTAGGGAGAAACCTTGAAAAGTAATTTTTCCTCCATTCATTTTTCCCTCCAACAAGGGAGTGAGAAATGAGTCAGAGGGTATCTCATCAGCCTTCTTGCATTTTAGTCTTTTGACCAAGTAGTTCTCCTTTGCGAAATTTACTCTAAATCCATACTTACAGAAGTGTTTGTAAAGGTTTATGTGCTTTTGTGCAAGGATGCTTATCATAGTTACCTTTGTAATAGCAAACTTTTGAAACAGCCATGATGTTGGGCAATAGACTAATTAGTCAAATGAGTGATGAATCCCCATAACAGATCACTTTGTTGCTATTAAACATTATGTTTCTGAAGAATATTTAACCACACAGAAAGGTTAACTGTGGAGAAAGAATTGGGATGGGAAGGTATTTTTGCTTGGTTCTGATTGTGATTAAAAATCATACGTGCATGTACAGTCCTACAAAGAAGACTGAAAATAAACTATATTCCGTATATGGTAGATTTCATCTTTCTTTGTATACATGATGTGTCTTTTTCAAACTTTCTACTTGGTAATAATGCATATTGCTTCAGCAGTCCAAAAACATAACAAGATTTGCTGTTTGTTTTTTTGTCTTCGTTTTCCTATATGTTACAGAGAGGAGCAATAGTGAGTGAGCCAGCTATTCAAGTGAGGAGGAAAGGAAAGAGCACCCAAGTGTGGACCATTGAGAAGCTGGAGAATAAATTAATTGATATGAGAGACCTTTATCAAGAATGGAAGGAAAAGATTCCTGAGGTAAAAGGGACAAAATGTCAAGGAGTTTGGTTGATTAAAAGGACAGAATATGAGTGACTTAACCATCAGAATGGAGAAGGAAATGACAACCCACTCCACTGTTCTTGTCTGGAAAATTTCATGGACAGGGGGACCTGGCGGGCTACAGTCCATGGGGTCACAGAGTCGGACACGACTGAGTGACTAACACACAGTTGTCAGAACACACACATGAGCATCACTGAATAGCTGTAGTGATGCTGGGGACATTTATATTAGAAATGTAAAGTGAAAGTCAGTTGGATGGGTCGTAAAATACGTGATCCTCACACAGATAGGAACTACGTGAAGAGAACACCTAGCACCTTCTGCATCTTCAGTACATCTCAGTTGAAGTGAAGTGGGAAAAGTGAATTTGTGCTGTTTTGTCGGTGGTGTTAAATATCAGCTTAGGTGGGCCAGCATGGGTTTTGTGTTCATTAGCATATGCTCATGTGTCCTAGCGGTAGTCATGGCTGGGTGCATGCTAAGAATAGTTTTAGAGAGCATGGTCCATTGTTCGGACGTTAGTAATGGAAAAAAGGACTCAACGAAGGAAATGAAGCAAAGCTCTGGGAGTAGCACCATGCAGGCAGGATATGCCAGGGAAGACGGGGAGGGTCAGGGTAGGGTGTGTGGTAGGTGGGGCTATAACTGAAAGGCTTTCCATGCTTTTTCATCAGTTATTGCCCTCACAAGCCCCTCCCGTGTGCTAGTTTTGTTTTATTTGTATGACATGCTTCTGATTTTACTTTTAATCAATGTGGATAAGTGCTTTCTTTTTGAAACATTTTAAAATAGCTAGTTTTAAATAGTATTAGGTTGATGTTTTCTTTCCCTACTCATCCCCGACCCCCAACCTGTCCTGCCACTCAGGCAAAGCGGCTCTGCGGGAAACGAGGTGACCCTTTCTATGAAGCCCAAGAGAATCACAACCTGATTGGCGTGGCGAATGTCTTCCTGGAGTGTCTCTTCTGTGATGTGAAGCTTCAGTATGCAGTTCCTATCATCAGCCAGCAGGGGGAGGTAAGGACAAGCCAGGCTGGGAGAAAATGACCGTGGCTCAAGTGTGGTTTTTGTGGTTTTAACTCGATTTAAGTTATGTTCTTGATTTAGATCCAGAAACGAGGGTGAAGCCTCAGGATCACGTTCTTTTTCCATACTAATATCAGTAGGAACTATCAACATTAACTCATGGCTTTAAAAGATTATTAGAACATGTTTTTTGTTTGTGATTCACAAGGATTTTGTTTTAATCGTTAGAAATCTTTTGGAAACCAGATTCGGCTCTGAGCCCCTCATCGATTTCTCTTTTAATCTCTTACCTCTGGAATACCCTTTAGCTCCTTCCTGGCCCCTCAGTGGTCTTTACAAGATGTGAAAGTCGCTCAGTCATGTCCAACTCTTTGCGACCCCGTGGACTGTATAGCCTGCCAGGCTCCTCTGTCCATGGAGTTCTCCAGGCTAGAATACTGGAGCGGGTAGCCGTTCCCTTCTCCAGGGGATCTTCCCAACCCAGGGATTGAACCCAGGTCTCCCGCATTGCAGGAAGATTCTTTACCATCTGAGCCACAAGGGAAGTCCTTATAAGATATAACTTGAGAGTATTATTTTGAAATCTGAAATATTCAAAGCAAACAAGCTGAACCATCCCATTGTTATCATCTCTTTAAAAAAAAAAGCCTCTCATATTTCAATTATTTCATTATATTGGCCTTATGTCAGCCTGCAACATTTCAGAAAATGTTTAAGTTCAAAATTGTTTTATTACCCAGTTCACCAATGAATGTCATTTTAAATTTAATAGCATCAATATTTCATGATACTATTAAATTTAAAAGTAATTTGTTCTTTAATAACATGCAAACTAGGAAATACTAAGTTGTTTTTTTATGCTTCTTTTTTTTAGTTACAGTTTTATTTTACTTTTAAATTTTATTTTTAACTGGAGGATAATTGTACAACGTTGTGTTGGTTTCTGCCATACATTGACATGAATCAGCCATAGGTATACATATGTCCCCTCCCTCTTGAACCTTCCTCCCACCCCATCCCACCCCCCTAAGTTGTCACAGAGCACCAGTCTGAGCTCTCTGCATCATACAGCAAATTCCCACTAACTATGTAGTTTACATATGCTTCGTGGTTCTTAGAGCAGGCTGAGGATAGGGCTCCACTCTGCCTGAAGTGAACCAGAAAATAAACCCTAGGTTCCCAGCTGTGATGTATAAATACATATCTCATATTCCCACATGTATAACCCCCCTGTGAACACTATGGTGTGGGAGACTAGTGAGCTAAGTTATTTTTTTCCCATGCTAAAAGTGGGCACAATTCCAATGGCAAACAGACCTAGTAGCTGAGTCCCTAGTCAGGGTTACTTAAGCTAGGGTCAATGGTGGGCTTTGCGTGTTCCATGGATACCCCTAAAATTTTACTAAAAATGTGTTAGGTTCTCAAAAAACATTAGGGGTAAAAAGCTTAAGAAGTACCATCTTCTAACTGATTTCTCATATTTCCTTTCTTCCCTTTCTCATACTCCTTTCTCCACATTTGTCTCACTTGTCAAATACCATCAACTAGTTTCTCGCAGGTCCTGGGTGCCAGGGCCCATTGCTCTGCAGAAGGTGATCTCAGCTCTTTGAGAATGAGCCTCACTGTTTAAGATGACAGCAGCACCCCCAGGGCGTGTGTCCCCTTTACAGCTTGTCGTTACAGCCTTAAAGTGTGGTGTCCAAGATAAACCTGGTTGATTACCGCACTCCAGGTCTGCGAAGGTCGGGGTCATTCCTCCCATTAATTTCAGTTCTGGGCCACAAGCTACAGGAGAGACATTGCTACACTCTCAACAATCTGGAGAACCACTAAGATATTCTGGAGATGTCAAGCCCCACCCACCCCCCTTTTTTTTTTTAGAAAAACCATCTTAAAGGAACCGTTTCCTTATAACTTCGTGGCTTTGTATTTGTCCTTCCTCCTGGAGTAGGTCTCACCCCTCCCCCTGCTTCCAGCCCCCGTGTGAGGTCTGTTCACATTCTCTGCTCCCAAGAGGATAGAGGCTGTAGGAGCCCAGTGGCCTGACTGTTTGTTTTGCTGTTGTAAACGCAGTACTTAGTCCTTCCCTGGCATCCAGTCACTTCTCCGTAAATATTTGTCGAGTGGATAAATTCATCTCTTGACAACCCGCATATATCTCTGTTGGAGCAGTTAGTTTATACTGTTGTTCCTGGATTTTTAATTCTCTGTCTCCTCGTTTGACTGTGAGCATCCAGACAGCAGAGCCCATGTCTATAAAGACATGTTCTTGGTGTTCCTCGTGATGCCAGGTATTTGATCAGATGAGTATGTGAATGACTATATGAATAAGGGAAATAGATGACTCCAAGTAGCATGTGTTACTGCCTTTGTGCTGTTCATGAACTGTCCTGTAAGAAGGGTAAGAATGAAGATGATTCCAGGAGGCAGATTTCGCTCCAAGTAAAGCCTGGTGATTACGGAGCAGGTGATGGAGTGGACTGGCTCTGGAAGTTTCCTGTTGCTGGAGGTGGCCCAGCTGCTCACTTGGGGTTATGGTTGCACGCTTTCCATCTCAGGTCGGTTTTGTCCACAGGCTGCCTTTTAACCCCACGGTGCTCTGGTTCCTTGACCCAGGTTGCAGGGCGTCTCCACGTGGAAGTGATGCGAGTTACAGGCGCTGTCCCAGAGCTTCTTTACCATCTGAGCCACAAGGGAAGTCCTTATAAGATATAACTTGAGAGTATTATTTTGAAATCTGAAATATTCAAAGCAAACAAGCTGAACCATCCCATTGTTATCATCTCTTTAAAAAAAAAAGCCTCTCATATTTCAATTATTTCATTATATTGGCCTTATGTCAGCCTGCAACATTTCAGAAAATGTTTAAGTTCAAAATTGTTTTATTACCCAGTTCACCAATGAATGTCATTTTAAATTTAATAGCATCAATATTTCATGATACTATTAAATTTAAAAGTAATTTGTTCTTTAATAACATGCAAACTAGGAAATACTAAGTTGTTTTTTTATGCTTCTTTTTTTTAGTTACAGTTTTATTTTACTTTTAAATTTTATTTTTAACTGGAGGATAATTGTACAACGTTGTGTTGGTTTCTGCCATACATTGACATGAATCAGCCATAGGTATACATATGTCCCCTCCCTCTTGAACCTTCCTCCCACCCCATCCCACCCCCCTAAGTTGTCACAGAGCACCAGTCTGAGCTCTCTGCATCATACAGCAAATTCCCACTAACTATGTAGTTTACATATGCTTCGTGGTTCTTAGAGCAGGCTGAGGATAGGGCTCCACTCTGCCTGAAGTGAACCAGAAAATAAACCCTAGGTTCCCAGCTGTGATGTATAAATACATATCTCATATTCCCACATGTATAACCCCCCTGTGAACACTATGGTGTGGGAGACTAGTGAGCTAAGTTATTTTTTTCCCATGCTAAAAGTGGGCACAATTCCAATGGCAAACAGACCTAGTAGCTGAGTCCCTAGTCAGGGTTACTTAAGCTAGGGTCAATGGTGGGCTTTGCGTGTTCCATGGATACCCCTAAAATTTTACTAAAAATGTGTTAGGTTCTCAAAAAACATTAGGGGTAAAAAGCTTAAGAAGTACCATCTTCTAACTGATTTCTCATATTCCTTTCTTCCCTTTCTCATACTCCTTTCTCCACATTTGTCTCACTTGTCAAATACCATCAACTAGTTTCTCGCAGGTCCTGGGTGCCAGGGCCCATTGCTCTGCAGAAGGTGATCTCAGCTCTTTGAGAATGAGCCTCACTGTTTAAGATGACAGCAGCACCCCCAGGGCGTGTGTCCCCTTTACAGCTTGTCGTTACAGCCTTAAAGTGTGGTGTCCAAGATAAACCTGGTTGATTACCGCACTCCAGGTCTGCGAAGGTCGGGGTCATTCCTCCCATTAATTTCAGTTCTGTGCCACAAGCTACAGGAGAGACATTGCTACACTCTCAACAATCTGGAGAACCACTAAGATATTCTGGAGATGTCAAGCCCCACCCACCCCCCTTTTTTTTTTTAGAAAAACCATCTTAAAGGAACCGTTTCCTTATAACTTCGTGGCTTTGTATTTGTCCTTCCTCCTGGAGTAGGTCTCACCCCTCCCCCTGCTTCCAGCCCCCGTGTGAGGTCTGTTCACATTCTCTGCTCCCAAGAGGATAGAGGCTGTAGGAGCCCAGTGGCCTGACTGTTTGTTTTGCTGTTGTAAACGCAGTACTTAGTCCTTCCCTGGCATCCAGTCACTTCTCCGTAAATATTTGTCGAGTGGATAAATTCATCTCTTGACAACCCGCATATATCTCTGTTGGAGCAGTTAGTTTATACTGTTGTTCCTGGATTTTTAATTCTCTGTCTCCTCGTTTGACTGTGAGCATCCAGACAGCAGAGCCCATGTCTATAAAGACATGTTCTTGGTGTTCCTCGTGATGCCAGGTATTTGATCAGATGAGTATGTGAATGACTATATGAATAAGGGAAATAGATGACTCCAAGTAGCATGTGTTACTGCCTTTGTGCTGTTCATGAACTGTCCTGTAAGAAGGGTAAGAATGAAGATGATTCCAGGAGGCAGATTTCGCTCCAAGTAAAGCCTGGTGATTACGGAGCAGGTGATGGAGTGGACTGGCTCTGGAAGTTTCCTGTTGCTGGAGGTGGCCCAGCTGCTCACTTGGGGTTATGGTTGCACGCTTTCCATCTCAGGTCGGTTTTGTCCACAGGCTGCCTTTTAACCCCACGGTGCTCTGGTTCCTTGACCCAGGTTGCAGGGCGTCTCCACGTGGAAGTGATGCGAGTTACAGGCGCTGTCCCAGAGCGCATGGTGGAAGACGACTCCTCGGAGAACTCCAGTGAAAGCGGGAGTCTTGAAGTCGTAGACAGCACCGGGGAAGTCATCCACCGAGTCAAGAAGCTGACATGCCGGGTGAGAGGGTGGGGCTGCAGAGGCTCTGATCAGTAACCTTTTCCTTTCAAAACAATTTGATGGAAAATCTTGGGCGTTTTGCATATAACATGAGTGAGTGAGTGAGTGAGTGAGTGAGTGAAATTCGCTCAGTCGTGTCTGACTCTTCGCGACCCATGAACTATATCAGCCCATGGAATTCTCCAGGCCAGAATACTGGAATGGGTAGCCTTTGCCTTCTCCAGGGGATCTTCCCAACCCAGGAATTGAACCCAGGTATCCCATGGTGCAGGCAGATTCTTTCCAGCTGAGCCACCAGGGAAGCCCAGGAATACTGGAGTGGGTAGCCTATCCCTTCTCCAGCGGATCTTCCCGACCCAGGAATCGAACAGGGGCCTCTTGCGCTACAGGCAGATTCTTTATCAACTGAGCGATGAGGGAAGCTCCTGCATAAAACATGTTACAAGGTAAACTTTCTGACAGCAAGCATGGTGATGGGTAGTACCTCTTCCAGAAGCATAGCGCACTTCATGATGACAGTTGTGTGAAGTTTCAGAAGTTTCTGTGTATGTGAGCGGCAAGGAGCGTGTGCTGTTTAGTGAATCGTGCTTTTCTAGTAAGGTTGCGGCTGTATCTGAAACTCAGTCGTTGGGAAAGTTTGAGAGCAATGTGTGCCTCTGTTGCCATGCTCATACACTGTGGTTGCAAATCTGTGGTACAGGTTTCATTACAGATGCTCTTGTATGCGTATGTACTCAGTCATGTCCGACTCTTTTCCACCCCATGGACTGTGGCACACCAGGCTCCTCTGTCCATGGAATCTCCCAGGCAAGAGTACTTCAGATGTCGAATGGATGACTGATTTATTTCATCCCTATGAAAAGCATGCATAGTTTGCTTTCTTTATGAGAGTTATAGTTGCATTTTGTTTTTTTTTTTTTTTTTTTTCTTCTCTTCAGGTGAAAATTAAAGAAGCAACTGGGCTGCCCTTAAACCTCTCGAATTTCGTCTTCTGTCAATACACGTTCTGGGACCAGTGTGAATCCACGGTGGCCGCCCCTGTCGTGGACCCTGAGGTGCCTTCCCCACAGTCCAAGGATGCCCAGTACACCGTGACCTTCTCTCACTGTGAGGTACAAATGCCACTGCAAAATAAACTGCTTGGGAGGCTGCCGGCCGGGGCTCAGTTCAGAAGTCTACTTGTCCCCATTATGAAACATAATATGTTTATTAGGCTTTTTAACCTCCAAGTGTACTTTATTTTTTACATACAGTTCCACTATATATTACAGTTATATTTCATGGAAAATTTGTAATAGATTCTCGAGATTACTTTTTTTTTTTTTCAAAATTGTGCTCGTTTTTTTCTGGTTCTACACCTAGAAAACACCACTTGTAAAATTTAACATATGTAAAGTCTATTAGGGCTTCCCTGGTGGCTCAGAGGTTAAAGCGTCTGCCTGCAATGCTGGAGACCTGGGTTCGATCCCTGAGTTGGGAAGATCCTCTGGAGAAGGAAATGGCAATCCACTCCAGTATTCTTGCCTGGAGAATCCCATGGACAGAGAAGCCTAGTAGGTTACAGTCCATGGGGTCGCAAAAAGTCGGACACGACTGAGCGACGTCACCTCACCTCAAAGTCTATTAAGTCATTTTTTTTTTTTTTGGCTCTTTAAATATATGTATTTAATTGAAGGATAATTGCTTTACAGAATTTTGTTGTTTTCTGTCAGACCTCAACATGAATCAGCCACAGGTGTACATATGTCCCCTCTCTCTTGAACTTCCTTCTCATCTTCCTCCCCATCCCACCCCTCAGATTGATACAGAGCCCCTGTTTGAGTACCCTGAGACCTACAGCAAATCCCCACTCTCTTATCTAGTTACATATGGTAGTGTAAGTTTCCATGTTCCTCTACCCATATGTCTCACCCTCTTCGCTTTCCCCATGTCTGTAAGTCTGTTCTCTATGTCTGTTTCTCCATTGCTGCCTTGCAAATAAATTCATCAGTTGTCAAGTCACTGTTTTTATGAAAACAAGTAGCCCACTTTTTTTAAGCTGTGTTTACCAAGCCTATTTGTCAATCTTTATTAAATCTTTTGTTGTTGTTGTTTTCTGAATATTCTTTAAATATTCCTCATATTTCTTTATAGCCAAAAAGTTGCTCCTTTAGAAGGGCAGAACCTGGATTTAAGATATAACCTAGTTAACAATTGTCTTACTAAATACTAGCATCAAAGGCCTTGGACTCACTATGTGACCTGGAGTTTTTTTTCACCCTAAAATGCGTAGTTTGTGCTAATTGGTCATTAAACTTATTTTCCTTTTAAAATTCTGACTCTATCTTCAAATATTCCAATCCCAAAGAAAAGCAATGCCAAAGAATGTTCCAGCTACTACACAATTGCACTCATCTCACATTCTAGCAAAGTAATGTTCAAAATTCTCCAAGCTAGGCTTCAACAGTATATGAACCATGAATTTCCAAATGTTCAAGCTGGATTTAGAAAAGGCAGAGGAACCAGAGATCAAATTGCCAACATCCAATCCACTGGATCACAGAAAAAGCAAGAGAATTCCAGAAAAACATCTGCTTCATTGACTACGTTAAAGCCTTTGACTGTGTGGATCACAACAAATTGTGGAAAATTCTTCAAGAGACGGAAATACCAGACCACCTGATCTGCCTCCTGAGAAATCTATATGCAAGTCAAGAAATAACAGAACCAGACATGAAACAATAGACTGGTTCAAAATTGGGAAAGGAGTATGTCAAGGCTGTATATTGTCACCAATATACAATATACCAATATACAAGACTGTATATTGGGAAAGGAGTATGTCAAGGCTGTGTATTGTCATTTAACTTACATGCAGAGTACATCATGTGAAATGCTAGGCTGGCTGAAGCACAAGCTGGAATCAAGATTGCCAGGAGAGATACAATAATCTCAGACATGCAAATGCTACCACTCTTCTGGCAGAAAGTGAAGAGGAACTCCTTTTGATGAAAGTGAAAGAGGAGAGTGAAAAGGATGGCTTAAAACTCATCATTCAGAAAACTAAGATCATGGCATCCAGTCATGGCATCACTTCATGGCGAATAGATGGGGAAACAATGGAAACAGTGAGAGACTATTTTCTTGGGCTCCAAAATCACTGCAGATGGTGACTGCAGCCTTAAAATTAAAAGATATTTGCTCCTTGGAAGAAAAGCTATGACCAACCTGCTGCTGCTGCTGAGTTACTTCAGTCGTGTCCAACTCTGTGTGACCCCATAGACGGCAGCCCACCAGGCTCCCCCATCCCTGGGATTCTCCAGGCAAGAACACTGGAGTGGGTTGCCATTTCATTCCCCAACCTAGACAGCGTATTAAAAAGCAGAGACATTACTTTGCTGACAAAGGCCCATCTAGTAAAGCTATGGTTTTTCCAGTGGTCATGTATGGATGTGAGAGTTAGACCATAAAGCTGAGCACTAAAAAATTGATACTTTTGAACTGTGGCATTGGAAAAGACTCTTGAGAGTCCCTTGGACTGCAGGGAGATCAAACCAGTCCATCCTGGAGGACATCAACCCTGAATATTCATTGGAAGGACTGATGCTGAAGCTGAAGCTGCAATACTTTGGCCACCTGATGGGAAGATCTGACTCATTAGAAAAGACCTGGATGCTGGGAAAGATTGAAGGCAAGAGGAGAAGGGGACAACAGAGGATGAGATGGTTGGATGGCATCACCAACTTGATAGACATGAGTTTGAGTCAGCTCTGGAAGTTGGTGGACAGGGAAGCCTGGCATGCTGCAGTCCATGGGGTCACAAAGAGTCAAACACGACTGGGTGACTGAACTGATCTCCAAATAAAATAAGAAGTTAGGTAGTATAATGTTAAACCAATTCAGCACAGCACAGCCCTTCCGTTTCCTTCCCTTTCCTGCTCATGGGAAGGAAATGAAAGTGGTTCCTTGCCTGCTGCTTTGTTCTGGGTGATTTGCTTTACTGCTCTGTCCATGCAGTGTCTATTTCTTCACTCATCTCTTTGTGAAAGGTTGGAATGGGAGGGGACTCCCTGGTGGCTCAGTGGTAAAGAACCCACCTGGCAGTGTAGGAGACACGGGTCTGATCCCTCATCCGGGAAGATCCCACGTGCCGAGGAGCAGCTAAGCTGGTGCACCAGAACTACCGAGCCTGTGCTCCAGACTGTGGGAGCCTCAGCTGCAGGAGCTCGTGCACTCGAGAGCCTGTGCTCTACAGCAAGAAAAGCCACCACAGTGAGCAGCCCGAGCACTGGCATAAATAAAGAGATCAACACTTTTTGAAAAGTTGGAGTGGGAGCGTTTAAGAACAAGAGTGCAGACTGGTGGAGATAACCATATAAAATTTAATTCTGTTTTTAGTCTTCTAAGCCATAGCAAGGAACAATCATAAATTCCTCTTTTTTTTGCTATGCTGATTGGTCTGTTCCAGCTGAAAGCCGGAGTAGTCTGGGGGAAAGAGACACAAGGGAGGGAGGACAGGCTCAGCTCTGCAACAGCAAGCCGTGAGACGGCTACTTTGCTAAGTGCTCAGTGCCTTCTTGTGTTAAAGAAAGGAACTCAATTCCGTTATCTCAGGGTATCCCTTCCCATCTAATATGCTGGTTTCTTTGCCGTTTTCTGTCCAGCAGCAGCAGTGACGGGTTTAAGGTTGGGATGACGCTAACATACTCTAAAGTGAATCTGTGTAAATGAATTTCACAGATTCCTTTCTGCATAATTCCTGTCCTGTTCTGTTTCCCCCACTTCTCCCAGGACTACGTGGTCAACGTAACGGAGGAATTCCTGGAGTTCATTTCAGATGGAGCGCTGGCCATCGAAGTGTGGGGCCACCGCTGTACCGGGAATGGCAGCTCCATCTGGGAAGTGGATTCCCTGCACGCCAAGACGAGGACGCTGCATGACAGGTGTGTGGGTGTGTGCTCGGCTGAGGGCTTCAGACGCGGGGTCAAGGCTTGCGCTTGGACAGTGGTTGAGAATTAGGACTCTGTGAGCCTATTTCCTGCTTTGTGAAATGGGAATGATGAAAGGAACTACCAGGTTTTGGAAAAATTCAATGGGGAAAGGAACATCTTTTCAACGAGACTGAAACATCTGGGTATCGACTTGGAGAAAAAAACAACCTTGATCTTAATTCACCTGATTCTACAAAACTTAATTGGAGATGGATCATGACTTTAAATGTAAAAGATAAAACTGTATAGCTTATAGAAGAAAACAGGAGGGTATCTTCTTTTAAAGTTGATTCTTTGCCTTTCCCATGACCCAGAAATCTTCCTTCTAGGTATCTACCCAAGAAAAAATGAAAATGTAAGTCCATAAGCAGCCTGGTACATAAATGTTTATGGCAGTTCTATTCATAATGTCCCCCAAACTGTAAACAACCCAGATGTCCTTCAGTGTGAGAATGATGAACTGTGTTAGTAGTCACACAATAGAATATTATTCAACAAAAAAAGGGAAAAGGACTCTGCCCCACTCTTACCCATTTGGACGAGTCTCACAAACATTGTACTGAATCAGAGAACCCAGAGCTAGAAGAGCATGCTACTGCACGATTCCATTTCTATGAAGTTCTTGAACAGACAAAACTAATCTGAGGTTATACGGCTACTGCGAATGGTGTTGGACTTGAGTGGGAAGAGACCTGAGCGAACCTGCTGTGGTCATGGACAGACAAGGGGCACAGATGCATGCGTTTGTCAAGACTCATCAGCTCTACACTTGAGAGCTAGACAGTTCACTGTGTCATACCTCAGTAAAATAGAAAGAACCTATACCATAACAGGTTGTTTTGAGAGCTAAATAGGAAAATAATCTGTGATACACACAGCGCAGTGCCTTACACATAGTAACTGCTCAGTGACTAGGGGCTTCTTCCTATTGCCAATAATGTGTTTGGTTAATAATGTCATGGATGTGACTTTCCCGAGGCTCCAGTGGTTAAGAATCCATCTTCCAGTGCAGAGGACGTGGATTCAGTCCATAGTCGGGGAAGGAAGACTCCTACATGTTAAGAGGCAACTAAGCCCATGAGCCACAAATAGAGACTCTGTGAAACTATTGAGCCCAGGTGCTGCAACTAAGGAGCTTCCCAGGTGGCACAGTGGTAAAGAATTCACCTGCCAATGCAGGAGATGCAGGTTCGATCCCTGGGTCAGGAAGATCCCCTGAAAGAGGAAATGGCAACCTACTCCAGTATTCTTGACAGGATCATCCCACGGACAGAAGAGCCTGGCAGGCAGTACAATCCATGGGGTTGCAGAGTTGGACGAGAGTGAACACACATGTATGCTGCAACTAAGACCCAACAAAGTCAAATAAATAAGAATAAATAAATGTTAAAAGAATAATGACTTGGTTGTTTGCTGGGACGTGTTTCTGCAGGTGGAACGAAGTTACTCGCAGAATAGAGATGTGGATCTCCATCCTGGAGCTGAACGAGCTGGGGGAGTACGCCGCCGTGGAGCTTCACCAGGCCAAGGACGTCAACACAGGCGGCGTCTTTCAGCTCAGACAGGTACTCGGTTTGCCTCAGCTTACTTTGTGCTTTCTCCCTGTCCCACCATCACAGACAGTTTCTGGAACTCTAGTTCTTTGCCTCTCTGTTCCCTCATTCTCCCCCACTTTCCTTTTATCCTCTTCGCCTGTCCCTCCCGGTTCCCATTCCTGGCACCCATTTCCGCATTGCACCCCTGCCTCTGCAGGGTCATTCCCGGAGAGTCCAAGTCACAGTAGGCCTGTCCAGCATTCCGGGACACTGCCACTCATGGTCGAAGCCATCTTGTCCATCTCTATCGGCTGCATCACTGCCCGGTCAACCAAGCTCCAGAGAGGGTTGGACAGTTACCAGGTGAGACCAACAGGTTTGAAATAGAGTTTAACAAAGATTGGTTAATACAGAACTAAGGCAGTCCTCTTTAGGAATATAACTAAGCTCTTTGCCTTAACCATGTTATCTGCCCCACTCCCACCCATTCATATGTCCATCCGTTGCCTTTTACTAGGTTTAAAATACCATACTGGCTTAATGTTGCATAGTAATAATTTTATTTATAAACACACATTGACACTATTGTGCTCATTTACTTTAGGCAGGTTTTATTTTACATCAGGCCCAAATTATGTTGGGTATGTGACATTGCTGGCTTTGGCCTGATTCCACTTTTATTAATATAAAATTGCCCCCAGTTGCTGCCATAATTAACTAGCTCTCTGAAAGCTTTCCTTTTTTTTTTAAATTGAAAGTTGTCCTCATGATCATTTATGTTTATTAAATCTCCTTTTGCTAAATCTTCTGTTTTAATTTTTTTTTTAATTAAAAGGTGGAACCATCTAAGAGTTCATCACATTTGCCAATCACAATAAACTTTGAGATCAGGGGCTTGTCCCCAGGGGGCCTGAAAGAACTCGCGTCCTTCACTGAGTCACTGGCTTGCAATCAATTATAATTAGAGACAAGCTTCCCCAGTGGCTCAGTGGTAAAGAATCCACCTGCCAATGCCGAAGACCCGGGTTCCATCCCTGGTTGGGGAAGATCCCCTGGAGAAGGAAATGACAATCCACTCCAGTATTCTTGCCTAGAGAATTCCATGGACAGAGGAGCCTGACAGGCTGCAGTCCATGGGGGTCGCAAAGTCAGACACGACTTAGCAACTAAACAACAGCAACTTAGAGACTTGGAGGAATCAGATCATTGAATCCTGGTTCCCTCACTGGCACAGGTGAAGGCAACATGCTCCGTGTCATGATGGGGAGAGAAGTTTCTCTGTCGAGTCTGGGCAGAAGCCCAGACTATCCTGAGAATGATTCATCTTCCAACGCAGCTTCCTTTTGGCTTCATGGCAGCAAAGACCTTCCTGAAAGCTACAAAGGACATTGACTTGGGCTGTTGGGCCAAAAGGAAGGCACAACTTTGTGAGACTCGCCCCAGGCCAAAACGGCCTCAGACTCAAAGCCTGGGAAGAGTGTAAATGGAGCTGTGAGGCTGGAGTCTATTATTTCTGGGGAGGCTTCTCCGCCAGGCTTTTCCTTGTGTGTGGAGTAGATGTTATTAATAGGCTGTCCCTCGCTTGGCCATTAACTTTGAGGGCAGCTACAGGGCCTGGTAGGAAGATCTCAGACTTGGAGTGAGGATACCTAGTTTTGTTTGATTTAACCGAGTCATTTAAACTTTGAGTTCTAGGACTTCCCTGATGGTTGACTGGTTAAGAATCTGCCTTACAAAGCAGGGGACATGGGTTTTGGTCCCTGATCAGTGAACCAAGACCCCACATGCCTTCATTCTGCAATGGAAGATCCCATATGATGCAACCAAGATCCCACGTGCTGCAACTAAGACCCAATACAGCCAAATAGATACATATTAAAATATATATATATTTTTTTTGAGTTCCCTTTTCCTTTCCTCCAAAACTGTGATAATTCTCTGAGGTCCTTTTCTGCCATAAGATTTTGTGACTGAATGAATCTCTGATCTTAGATAAAACCTTTGACTCTGTGTATCCTGAACCATGACTACAGACATGGATCATTAACTGATTGATATCATTAACTGATTGATTATTCTCACTTGGGGAACACTGTGAAAGTAAAGTCGGCTCAGTTGTGTCCCACTCTTTGTGACCTCATGGACTGTACAGTCCATGAAATTCTCCAGGCCAGAATACTGGAGTGGGTAGCCTTTCCCTTCTCCAGGGGATCTTCCCAATCCAGGGATCGAACACAGGTCTCTCGCATTGCAGGCGGATTCTTTACCAGCTGAGCCACAAGGTAAGCCCAAAGAAACACTTATAAGTGTTGATTATTTGCACTTTTTAAAGCAGCTATACCTCTTGAGTTAAAACCTCAAAGAATATAGGACCTGCCATGCGGATTTAAGCAGTGACTGTTTAGAGCTTTTGTTTTTCTTTGCACCATGCTGCAGGTCATGTCCTCATGTCCAGTACCGTTCTTGGTGGTGGAATAGGACATTAGAATTATTTTGATGTGATAGCTGGAGCCAATCCAGAAAAAGCTGATTTCACAATAGTTCTCCATCATGAAAGCTCAAGCTGGTTTTCAGTGAATAGAAGTATCTCCTTGGTCTAAGAAATAATGATAAATTATGGCTGTTTGTACTTTTTTCATTAGTGTGGGGAATTAATTCGAGGAAAGTTATTTCAGGATTGGGCTTGCATTTAATAAGTTAGAGTTATCCAAATGAAAATGATGGTTACCAAACTAAAGCTGAAGTTTGTTTTAAAGTCTACACAGAGAATAATTTTGACAGTATTTTTTAAGGCACTTTTGAAAAGCAGTATATTTTGAAGTATACTTCAATATGAAAACAGTGCAATTGTATATTTTCTAAAGTGCTTGGAAAAAATAGTCTTTTATATGACCAGGCCACTCCACTTCCTTTTTAACATTAACCCTCTAATAACCACAGAAAAATGAAAGAAGGATGTTTCATTTTAAGTAGAACCTGCCTCCATAGAGATGGATATTCTCTACAAATGGGGATTTTCTTTATTTTTGTTTCTTTCTCTATTTTTTGGCCCTGTGGCTTCTGAGATGTTAGTTCCCTGACCCAGAATCAAACCCAGGCCCTCAGCAGTGAGAGCTCAAGAGTCCCAACCACTGAACCCCTAGCGAATTCCCTTTCCGTCCTTGTTTCTAAGGAAAATCGTCTCAACTAAAACCCTTTATTCTCAACACAATCAGTTTGTTTGGCAAATGTTTTTGCCAAAATGCTTATTTTATGTAGTTATTATAAAGAGTTGTCATGGGTTTAGGACAGTTTTGGTTTTTCTCACCTGACTGGTACATGGATACTGATCTGTCCTACAGTGGTGGATGATAGAGCCGTGTATCCAAAATCGTGGGTTGTACTCTTACCATGAGTGAGTAATAGTTGCTCATTCCTGTCTGACTCTTTGCGACCCCCTGGATGGTAGCCTGCCAGGCTCCTCTGTCCATGGAATTCTCCAGACAAGAATACTGGAATGGGTTGCCATTTCCTTCTCCAGGGGATCTTCCCCACCTGGGATCCAACCTGGGTCTCCTGCATTGCACACAAATTCTTTATACCCTCTGAGCCACCAGGGCAGCCCCACGTAGTCATAAACTCTTACTGTAGTGGCTTAGTATACAGAATCTCTGCAGTCTTCCCTTGGTATCCAGGGGCATTGATTCCAGAACCCTGCTTTGTGTACTAAAATCCGAGAATGCTCAAGTCTTTCGCATAAAATGGCCCAGTACGCTCCTCCCTCTGTATGAGGAAGCTTCTGTGGTTGGCTGAATCTGCAGATGGGGGACTTGTGGATACAGAGCACTGACTATACGTGGAGTCTTAGCTTCCCAGTGGTTTTTCCCCTGGGATCATGTCCCAGTAACTGAGATGTGGTGCCAGGTCAAAGGCACAGACCTGGCCTCAATCCTGACCCTGCCACTATCCGTGTGAGCCTTGGGTTCCATCATTTCATCCTTCAGGCCTCAGCTAAAAGTGAAAGTGAAATCGCTCAGTCGTGTCCGACTCTTTGCGACCCATGGGCTGTAGCCCACCAAGCTCCTCTGTCCATGGGATTCTCCAGGCAAGGATACTGGAGTGGGGTGCCATTTCCTTCTCCTGCCTCACGGCTAAAACCAAGAGACTGAGCAAGAAACTGCCCAGAGTCCTTTCTAACTTTGCCCACTCTAAATCTCAGTTGACAGCTCACCCAGAAACTAATAGCAACTTTGCACAACAGTGGGGTAAGTCTTGACCCAGTGCGGTTCGTTCCTCTCCCCAGCTAAGAAAATCTAAGACAGTTCCTATTTTTAAATGACTGCTTTCTCGATGAAAGAAAAAAAGTAAAATCTTAAATTCGCGAAGTTAACTATAGGCAAGTGAATTAAATCCAGTTTTTGAGATTCCGTTCAATGTTTATGATGCCAATGCCGTTTGTGTGTGCTGTCCTTTGTAATGTGTGTGTTAAGCTTAAAGATCTGTTTTCCTTGTGTGCTGTTTGAGAACCAAAATGCATGTCCTTTGTGTTTATTTTTTTCCTACCAGAGAGATGATGAGGATGGTGATGATATGGATAGTTATCAGGTATTACTGCTGCTGTTAATCCTGTGGCATGGGGCACAGCTGCTGCTAATTGCCAGCATCCGCAGGGAGGAGGGCAGGGAGGAGGAAGGACCGTAGAGCAAGAATATGCCGTTTTCACTCGCTTTTGATTTGCTTTCAGCATAATCAGGGACACAATCCTGTTTCTACAGATTTCCCCATCAGTTCAATATGTGTATGCAGAAACGTCAATTTTGCCATGCCATCTCAAACTGCTAGCTTATAAAGCCTTTCTAAACAAGACCACTATCACTGTATTAAATTAATCTGAAGAACTGTAGTTATCCATCCATAATCTTTAAACAGACCTATGTTTCCTATGTGAACCTGCAGTTAGCATCTTACATCCGAGCCAGTCACGTTGTTCTAACATGCCATCTGATTTTTAAAGATTTTTGCCGGATAGGAAAACTGGAGACATTTTAAGCACATGGTTTTGTTTAGCCAGTTTTCTTCTTTCTGTAAAGCCAACCTTAGTTATCATAACGTGGAGAATTTAACTCTCAGCCTTAAATCTTTCTGGAAATTTAGAGGAAAGAGTGCACAGGTGAAATTGTACTTGGTGCTGCCCAGCCTGCAGTCAGTGGAATGTGGGATTACAGTAATGTCAAGGTGACAGACCAAGATGAAGCTTTCTGGGTCACTTCCCAGTCTCTGTGCTGATTCTCTACATAAATGTCAAGAGCATGTTTTCTGGTGTGCCTTTCTCTAAGTAAAGTGTGCGTCTGTCATAGGGGACACCTCAGAAGTCCTCAGGTGTCTGCTCTTAATGGACCATCTTCTGGGTTAGACTGGAATTAGGCAGTCAAAGCCTTCTGAATAGGGTTGGTAGGTGTCTTTCCTGCCTCGTAGTGTTACTGAGAAAGAAACCAAACAGGTAAAAACAAATCTTAGGGTAAATACCAGTATCCCCTTGACTCTCAGCAATGCCATTAACTAACGTCCTGTGGCTGGCTGTGCACTTCCTGCCCCGTGGGTCACAGTCAGGTCCAGCATCCGCTTCTGGGATTTCTCAGCATGGCTGACTGCATGTTGGCTTTCTGCATGGGGCATTTTTGGTTAGCCTCATGGTAGAGTTAGAGGTAAGATCTTTGCAGCAAGTGCAAGAGGTTTTCTGCTGATCTATTCTCTGCCTTTCAGAAAATACATGTTACCTAAGCCATTGAGCTATGAATGGTGAAAATGTGATTCTCCATTTGCTGTTTTGAAATTGGGAGTCTGTTTCTGGTGCCCTTCCTCTTAGAATCACAAGCCTCTTCAAACGAACAGCTACAACTTAAATACATAGACGCACATATTATATAACAGCTGGTGTAGTTGGAGCTTCTCTTGCTTTTAAGTATAATTATCCTTTCGGAAGTCCAGGGGCTCTGATTTTCTGAAAATCAGGATCCTCAATCAGCATGCAGGGTTCCTAAGGCTTCTGTGCTTTCTTGCATATTAATCACACAGCAATGTTTAATGGCCTTTCCTAATGAAAAGTTTCCTAATCATTTGAAACACTTTTGTTAAAAAAAAGAATTATCTGTGCACTTAATAGGAAAATGTTTTCCCTTCTTGATGCCAGGAAGAAGACTTAAACTGCGTGCGAGAGAGGTGGTCGGATGCCCTCATTAAACGGCGAGAATACCTAGACGAACAGATTAAAAAAGTCAGCAACAAAAAAGGTACATGAGATGTAACTCTTGCCTGGGAGTTGCCTTGTCACTGGACAGTGGGGGTAGACTGTTTTCCTCTCTTAGCTATACAACAGTATCTCAGATTTTTGACTCGGTCACAATTACAGATATTAGTGAATTGTTGTACAAGGTTGGTTTAAACAGGCCTTAAATTTGAAAGCAGTAAGTTTCATTACTTAAGTGGATTATGACATTAAATGTTAAATTCAGTTTTCATTTTGATGAATGCAAATGCCATCAATATCAACATGTCCATATGAAGTATTCCAGGCTCAGATCCTGGAACTGCAGTGAAAGGGTCACTGTTGAACCCACGACACTTGGCAGGTGGGCCCCGGCTACCACTGGTTGGTAACCATGTGCTCGGCTTGTTGAGGGCGGCAAGAAGTCAGCCTGCGGCTCTGCTCACCACTACCCAACTTCGAGGATTCCGTTTGCTTCCAACGGCCAACAGCCACTTGGATTCTAGAGCAGAAATAGGCTCTTAAAACACCAGTTTTTCATCCAGATTGTGTGCTCCACTCAGTGAGGTTGATTCTCCACCAAAGGACATGTCCTGAATGTGAGTCCACTTCACATAGAAGTCAGCGAAATTCCTCTCTCAGTACAGCATCTTGGTGTCAGTTTTTGTGTGTGCTCAACCTGCTAATGAAAGCAGAATTTGGATTTCCTGGTGGTCCAGTGGGTAAGAATCTGCCTCCCAGTGCAGGGGACGCCAGTTCAGTCCCTAGTCTGGGAAAATCCCACAAACCACGGAGCAGTGAAGTCTGAGCACCGCAGCTACTGAGTCTGCGCCCTGGAGCCCGGGAGCCGCAAGCACTGAGACCTGAGCTCCCTGGAGCCCGTCTCCACACCAAGAGGAGCCGCTGCGTGAGAAGCCCGCAACTAGAGAGAGCTGAGCACAGCCGTGCAGGCGCATCACAGCCAAATACAAAAACATTAACTTTTTCAAAAAATGATACAGTGCTGGGAATTAGAACTTCAGCATGTCTTTAAAATAACAAACTCACTCCAGAGTTAAATTAGGCTAAGAGGATTGCAAAACAGATCAAATAAAATCCCTTGCATTACAAGCATGAAGGAGAATAAGTTCATTTTGCAGAGTGCAGGAGACTGTGTTTAAGCCTCTGTAAAATGATGTGTGGTTTCATAAAGCAGTGTCCTGTCCATTATTCCACTGGATCCTTCTGACAGGTGCGTGAAGTCGACATGACTTGTAGGATCCCTGTTGGACAAAGTAGGAAGTGAAGACCCATCTGTGGAATAACCTTCCCAAATGACAGAACTCTTAAAAAGACCCGAGTCTTCTCACTCCTGTTCCGCTGTTCTTTCTACTCTTTCCGGCTTAGGCTCTGCTAGGCCGGTGTTGTGGCCTCCATGCGCTGCTTAGGCTTAAACTTCAGAGCCTCAGATCCTTTCTGAGGGGGCATCACGGATGGTTAAGCCACTCGTGGATACCACCCAGTGCAAACTGATTTAAATTTAGAAATCGTCCCTCCTCCCGCTTGGTGCTCATGCCCCCGTTTTGCCCACAGAGAAGACGGAGGATGACGTGGAGCGGGAAGCCCGGCTGGTGGAGCAGTGGGTGGGGCTGACGGAGGAGAGGAACGCCGTGCTGGTGCCTGCGCCGGGCAGCGGGATCCCCGGGGCGCCTGCTGACTGGTGAGTCCCCCTCTCCTTCTGTGGTGGCCGGGCACGGGTCACGCGAGTGACCTGCTGAGATTGTCACAGAAAATGTTAAGTACTACAAGCTGCCCAGGGAAGGGCTGCCCAGCCCTAGTGCTCCCGTCCCTTTTGTCCTTGCCTGCTGCAACCACTGCCCTCTCTCAGGAAGCCAGAGATCATTTATCACTGGCCAGGAATCAGATACCACGCTCCTCGGTTCCCTGGAATGAGCACCTTGGACACAACTTCCTGATCTCCAGAAATTCTCATTGTTGTTGTTCAGTCACTCAGTTGTATCCGACTCTGCAACCCCATGGACTGCAGCAAGCCAGGCTTCCCTGTGCTTTACCATCTCCCGGAGCTTGCGCAAACTCATGTCCATTGAGTCGGTGATGCTATCCAATCATCTCAGCCTCTGTCATCCCCTTCTGCTCCTCCTTCAATCTTTCCCAGCAGCAGGGTCTTTTCCGGTGAGTCAGTTCTTCATATTAGGTGGCCAGAGTATTAGAGTGTCAGCTTCAGCATCAGTCCTTCCAATGAATATTCAGGACTCATTTCTTTTAGGATGGACTGGTTGGATCTCCTTGCAGTCCAAGGGACTCTCAAGAGTTTTCTCCAACACCACAGTTCAAAAGCATCAATTCTTCAGCGCTCAGTCTTCTTTATGGTCGAGCTCATATCTGTACATGATTACTGGAACAGCCATAGCTTTGATTAGATGGACCTTTGTCAACAAAGTAGTTTCTCTGCTTTTTAATACACTGTCTAGGTTTGTCTTAGCTTTTCTTCCAAGGAGCAAGCGCCTTGTAATTTCATAGCTGCGGTCAAGAAATTCTCATATCTTGACTTAAAAGAAGGGTGCTTCTAGAGCATACTTGAAAAGGGCAGAAATGTCTTCTTATTTGTCTTCATGCCTATTTAGTTTGGTCACCAGCATAGATTCAACACTTAAGCACTGCATCAGCAATGATCCATTCAGTTCAGTAGCTCAGTCGTGTCCAACTCTTTGCCACCCCATGAATCGCAGCATGCCAGGCCTCCCTGTCCATCACCAACTCCCGGAGTTCACTCAGACTCGCGTCCATCGAGTCAACTTCCTGATCTCCAGAAATTCTCATTGTTGTTGTTCAGTCACTCAGTTGTATCCGACTCTGCAACCCCATGGACTGCAGCAAGCCAGGCTTCCCTGTGCTTTACCATCTCCCGGAGCTTGCGCAAACTCATGTCCATTGAGTCGGTGATGCTATCCAATCATCTCAGCCTCTGTCATCCCCTTCTGCTCCTCCTTCAATCTTTCCCAGCAGCAGGGTCTTTTCCGGTGAGTCAGTTCTTCATATTAGGTGGCCAGAGTATTAGAGTGTCAGCTTCAGCATCAGTCCTTCCAATGAATATTCAGGACTCATTTCTTTTAGGATGGACTGGTTGGATCTCCTTGCAGTCCAAGGGACTCTCAAGAGTCTTCTCACACAGTTCAAAAGCACAATTCAGCACCACAGTTCAAAAGCATCAATTCTTCAGTGCTCAGCTTTCTTTACAGTCCAACTCTCACATGCATACATGACCACTGGAAAAACCATAGCCTTGACTAGACGAACCTTTGTTGGCAAAGTAATGTCTCTGCTTTTCAATATGCTATCTAGGTTGGGCATAACTTTTCTTCCAAGGAGTAAGCGTCTTTTAATTTCATGGCTGCAGTCACCATCTGCAGTGATTTTGGTGCCCCCCCAAAATAAAGTCTGACACTGTTTCCACATCTATTTCCCATGAAGTGATGGGACCGGATGCCATAATCTTTGTTTTCTGAATGTTGAGCTTTAAGCCAACTTTTTCACACTCCTCTTTCACTTTCATCAAGAGTCTTTTTAGTTCTTCTTCACTTTCTACCATAAGGGTAGTGTCATCTGCATATCTGAGTTTATTGATGTTTCTCCCAGCCTTTCTCATGATGTACTCTGCATGTAAGTTAAATAAGCAGGGTGACAATGATCCATTAATCAGTTGATTTCAGTCAGTCCTGATGCTCAAAAGAAGCTAGGGAAATCAATCCAGCTTTCTGTACCACCTCTAAAATAGTCACTTCTCTTCTTCCCATCACTAGAATTATTCTCAGAAAGACTTCAAATAATCTTTGTTTCAATTAATTACATGTAATTCATATAACTGGTAGTTCTTTATAGAAATTACACAAATCCCATGATTTGTCTTAAATCAGGATGATAAGAATTGTGAGAATGTTTCATTTGTATCTATCTCCACAACGGTGGTCTTCTGCTTCCCTGCCTCTATGATGTTTAGTTATTTAACAAGAGGCAAAACACATATTTTGTTATGATGAAATATTGTTATTAAATTTAGGATCCCACCACCTGGAATGGAAACCCACATACCAGTTCTCTTCCTTGATTTAAACGGTAAGTAGAAACCTGTTGTTCCAAGGCTTGTCACCCTGAATGAGGTTTGCAATCTAGTGAGACCCACAGCATTTTAGCCCTTAAATGACTTGTCTGATCCCTCACATACCTTATCGAGGTAACAAACAAATGTATAAAACCATGACATATAGAATCACTAAAAGACAGGCGTAGAAATTTATTCTTCAAAACAAAGCACTCGAGAGACTGAGAGCTGCCTACAAAAACTGTAGTTCAGTTATTGCTCGGAAACAGTAACAGACATGGAAATTGTATGAGAAAGTCATCACCCTTTCAGTTCTGAATCCTTCTGTGTTGTTGGTGCTCAGAAATCTGCATTTCTGACTGGTGCCCTTTGCTCCCCACTGCCAATGGTGGTGTTTCTAGACCATGATGACTTGTAACCCTACAGGAAGGGTTGTCCGTTATTATAGCATCTAGATTGACCTGGGTGAACCTAGGACAAGTGTTTTCAATGTGTTTTAGCAGCAAAATCTATTTTCAATATGAACTCGTAAATGGAACCCCACATGTGGAATACGAGAGTAGAGCTACTGAGTTTAGGGATAGGCCGGCCCTTCTGTGGGGGCCTTGGGATTCTCAAAGCACAGCCTAAGAACCTTTCTTCTGGAGGAAAGACCAGTGACCAATGAAGACATGGGAGGTTGGCTTTGTCTCTTCATACGGGCAATTTTTTTAAAAGCCTAGAAGTAGGCTGTGTTACTTCATGAAGCAATGAGTTCCCCATTATTGAAGGTTCCTCATTATACAAGTAAAGGTTGAATAACTGTATCCAGAGATCTGTAAAGAGTGAATCCTACATTGGGCATTGGAGAGGGGGAGAGGATGGCCGTCAAAGTTCTCCCAAATGCACAGAACTTTGTTTCTAAGTTGGTAATTTAACCAAAGAAATCTCTGCTGCTGCTGCTGCTGCTAAGTTGCTTCAGTCATGTCCGACTCTGTGCGACCCCGTAGACAGCAGCCCACCAGGCTCCCCCATCCCTGGGATTCTCCAGGCAGGAACACTGGAGTGGGTTGCCATTTCCTTCTCCAGTGCCTAAAAGTGAATATTGAAAGTGAAGTCACTCAGTCGTGTCCAACTCTTAGCAACCCCATGGACTGCAGCCTACCAGGCTCCTCCGTCCATGGGATTTTCTAGGCTAGAGTGTTGGAGTGGGTTGTCATTTCCTTCTCCAACAAATCTCTAATTTAGTGTAAATTACATAAGTAGTACCATAAACTTAGCACTAGATTATAAGAGGAATTGACATCAGAAAGCAGCACAATTGTAAGTTATGTTTATGTAGTGAAAATGTTTGTTCCTGGGACTACATATGGAATATATTCAGCCCATTTTATAGGAGAGTCTCAGAGATAGCTTTTTGGCTTCCAGAGTTGTTTCTGTAAAGGATAGAAGCTGCTGTGGGCACTGGAATCACTGTTTTAACTGCAGAATAAGGGATGAAAAAAATAGCATTACCTTTAAACTTCATCTGTAAAAAGATATTTAAAATTTTGGGGTGCTTGCTTGAAAGAAATCTGATGTTTCTCCCACTTTTGTATCTGTGCCGTGGACTTCATCAGCGGATGACCTCAGTGCCAGTGAGCAGCTCGTGGGCCCCCACGCATCAGGTGTGAACTCCATCCTCCCCAAGGAGCACGGCAGCCAGTTTTTCTACCTGCCCATCATAAAGCACAGTGACGAGGAGGTAATGGGCCTTTAAGAGTCTCTCAAAGGACTTTAGATTAATGCACATGCCTGTGGGCCTGTCTGCCCATTAAGCTGCTGTGGTCTGGGCTTTTGGAGAAGTGGACTGGGAACTTTAAAAAATAGAATAGACATGTTATCCAAAAGGCGAGGGAAAGCATCTGTGATTCAGAAGAGTTGCATGTGGTTTTCTAGCTCATGATGTATAACTGCTACAGCTGAGCTGTCTTATCTCCATGTCCCCCTCCTTCCTGGGTCCCTAGGTTTCAGCCACAGCTTCCTGGGACTCCTCGGTGCATGATTCCGTTCACTTGAACAGGGTCACCCCACAGAATGAGAGGATCTACCTGATAGTGAAGACCACGGTCCAGCTCAGCCACCCGGCGGCCATGGAGCTGGTCTTACGAAAACGGATTGCAGCCAACATTTACAACAAACAGGTAGTAACGGGGCCTGATTCTGCCATTGCGTGTTGTTGTTGTTGTTTAGTCGTTCAGTCGTGTCTGACTCTTTGCGAGCCCATGGACTGTAGCCCGCCAGGCTCCTCTGCCCATGGGATTTTCCAGGCAAGAATTACTGGAGGGGGTTGCCATTTCCTCTTCCAGGGGATCTTCCCGACCCAGGGATGGAGCGGCATCTCTTAACATCTCCTGCATTGCAGGCATATTCTTTACTGACAGCTCCCTGGCAGCTCAGCTGGTGAAGAATCCGCCTGCAGTGCAAGAGGCCCTGGTTTGATTCCTGTGTTGGGAAGATCTTGCTGGAGAATGGATAGGGTACCCACTCCAGTATTCTTGGGCTTCCCTGCTGGCTCAGCTGGTAAAGAGTCCACCTGCAGTGCAGGAGGCCCTGGTTTGATTCCTATGTTGGGAAGATCTGCTGGAGAATGGATAGGGTACCCACTCCAGTATTCTTGGGCTTCCCTGCTGGCTCAGCTGGTAAAGAGTCCGCCTGCAATGTGAGAGACTTGGGTTCCATCCCTGGGTTGGGAAGATCGCCTGGAGAAGGGCAAGGCTACCCACTCCAGTATTCTGAGCTGGAGAATTCCATGGACTGTATAGTCCATGGGGTCGCAAAGAGTCGGACACGGCTGAGGGACTGTCTCTTCACTTTACCACTGGCGCCGCCTTTGTATGAGTTTCTTGCTCCTTGCTATCACAAAGAGGTGTCTGGGGGTGTTAATTCAGTGGCTGTGCAGGTCGCTACCAGGTTATAATCTGATGCTCATTCATCTAAGATGGCAGGGTCTGAGGACAGCAGAACTCAGTGTCATCCAGCAAAGAACTCTTCCACCTTGACCAGTTTGAGACCCATAACCCTAGGAGGCAGTGAGTTACGACATTTGTCTGTTTGGAAAAGGTTAAGTTCCTGGCTCAAGAAGGTTAAGGACAGAAGCAGGACAAAGGCAGGCTGCGTGTAAGTCCGTCTGCTGTTCCTCCCCAGATCTCATCTCAGAAACACTGTCAGCAGAACGGATGCTCTGAGCTGTCTTCTGGTGCTGCCAGGAAGGACTGATTAAACCCTGACAGCATCAAGAAGAAAGATAGCAGATGGGATGGGAAAGAGAAGCAGAATTCCAGATTTCTCCTAAGGAACTTTTCCAAATGTACTTTTTCCCCTGGAGTAAAAGCTAGGAATCTCTTTTCTTGAAGAAAATGTACAGCTTAAAAATCACTTTCAGGTTTTTTTTTTTTTAAACGTGGTAAAACTTTTGAGCGGCAATGTTAATTATATATCATGATAATGTATAGTATGTTAATGTATAATGTGGGCTTCCCAGGTGGCTCAGTGGTAAAGAAATGGCCTGCCAGTGCAGAAGACACAGAAGACTGGGTCCATCTCTGGGTGGGGAAGATCCCCTGGAGTAGGAATTGGCAACCCACTCCAGTATTCTTGCCTAGAGAATCCCATAGACAGAAGAGCCTGGTGGGCTAAAGTCCATTGGGTCGTAAAGAGTCAGACACAACTGAGTGGCTAAACATGCACACAGTAAAGAGAAGCAACCACAGAAAGTCCTGGTTGGATTGCAAATTCTATCATCTGATCCCCAGATTTAATAGCTGCATGTTACTGTCCTTCAGAATTGAGGACAAAGATTTTTCCAGTCAGAGTTCTTCTGTTTTACTTTGTAGTGTGTGTGTTTCAAAAACAAAGTCATTGATTTTTTTTATAATTAATATAATACTAAATAGCTTATATTTTCCATATCGCTTAATTCAGCTTTCCTTTTCTACCAGAGTTTCACCCAGAGTTTGAAGAGGAGAATATCACTGAAGAATATAGTTTATTCCTGTGGTGTAACCTATGAAATAGTATCCAACATACCAAAGGTAAAAGCACGTATTACTTTTTTGAAATGTCAGAATCTGAGTATTGGAGGACGAGTTAGGTCTCAAAACTTTTAAACCATTTTCTCACCACAATTTTGAGAGAAATATTGTTCGCGTGACAATATTTGTAAGTCTTTGTAATTTTTTGTATTATTTTTGTAATTATTTGTATTTATAAATATTGTTATAACAATATTTACAGTACTTGCAAGTGATGTAGGTGCCTGCTTGTCTCCGTAGGCAACAGAGGAGATTGAGGACCGGGAGACGCTGGCTCTCATGGCCGCGAGGAGTGACAGCGAAGGCGCGTCGGATGGGGAGACGTACATCGAGAAGTACACTCGAGGCGTGCTGCAGGTGGAGAACATTCTGAGTCTGGAACGACTCCGGCAGGCAAGTAACTGCAGGGTCTGGACCAGAGGGTGAGATCACCAGCAAGTGAAAACTGAAAGTGGTAGCTGTTCAGCCATGTCCGACTCTTTGCAACCCCATGGACTGTAGCCCACCAGGCTCCTCTGTCCGTGGGATTCTCCAGACAAGAATACTGGAGTGGGTTGCCATGCCCTCCTCCAGGGGACCTTCCCAACCCAGAGATCAAACCCCAGTCTCCTGCATTGCAGGCAGATTCTATACCATCTGAGAGATCACTGGCCTTCACCCCAAATGGATAAAGATGAACTTATTTACCAACACACCTTCTCTCTCAACCCGTGAGAGAAGGAAGACTTGAGTAGCCATCTCATTAGACAAAATAGTTACTTTGACAAAAGAGTGACACAAATTCAGCTGAGTGCATTTTACTTACCCCCTCCTAGGGAAGCCCCATTATTTCATCTTCAAGATGGATGATGGTGGGAATTGCACAACAATGGGAATGTACTTTGTGCCACTGAACTATACAGTTAAATATGGCTAAAATAGTATGTTTTATGTTATGTGACTTAACATAAAATTTAAAAAAAAATAAGTAAGTAACCCTGCAAGGTAAATACTGTTATCATTTCCATTTGTAAATGAGAAAATTGAACCTGACAGCAGTGAGCCACCCTGCCCAAGGGCACCCAGCTAAGAATTGGTACAAAGTCAGATATAAACCCAGAACGCTTGACTCTGAAGTCCACATCCTTAACCACATTCTCTCTCTCTCCCTAGTGTTTGGACCCAGGTTAACCTCTGTGGCAAGATATTGCCAGGTGAAAATAATCCACTAGGTCATGAAACTCCAGAGGAGGTGTCGCTCGATAGAGGCAGTAAAAGTTATGAAAAGTGTGCGTTGAGCAAAAAAAGGACCAAGATTGGCATCTCTCAGAAAACTCTTCCTTTAGTGGAAGTCCCACCCGAACTGTGGCAGAGTGAAACACAAGCAGCATGAAAGCTGATTGCAGTTTCACAAGTAACATATATAGTTAGTGGTATTTCATCCGTGTTTTCTCTACCCACCTATATGTAAAGCTACAGCATAAAATACCTTTAGTTCATCAGTCTTCCTGGTTTTATTTATGAAAAATATTTTTCATAAATTAAGCAAAAAAAAAATTGTGAAAACAATAAGATTCCAGTTTTGTAAATACAGGGTGGGGAGGGCTGGTAGTATAGGCTTGAAATGACGTTTATTTCTATACTTTTGAAATCTTTCCTAATAAACATATATTCCTTTTGTCATCGGAGGAAGAAAAATCAATGTCACTTTCAAATTTGCAGGCGGTGACGGTCAAAGAAGCGCTTTCCACGAAAGCTCGGCATCTGCGGCGAAGCCTCAGCACGCCCAACGTTCACAATGTGAGCTCACTCCCAGCGGGGCTGTGGTCCAAGCGACTCATCTCAGGGTTTGGGGTGCGGCAAGTCAGGGGAATCAGGTCAGGGTGTATTGGTGGGGAGGTTTACATTTGGCTCAGGTGTGGGCATCCCAGGGTGCCAAGCCTGCTCCTCTGCTCTAGAGATGCCCACCAGAGAGCCATTAAAAGTAACAGGAGTGAGCTGTGTGTGTGTGTGCGCGTGTGCGTGTGCGTGTATGTTGCCCACAAGCTATTACAAGTAACGGGACTGAGCTTTTAGAGTTTGTGTGTGTGTGTTTGCGTTGGTTGTTCAGTTGTATCCAACTCTTTGCGACCCCATGGACTGTAGCCCACCAGGCTCCTCTGTCCGTGGGAATTCTCTAGGCAAGAATACAGGAGTGGATTGCCATTCCCTACTCCAGGGGATCTTCCCAAGCCAGGGATCCAACCTGGGTTTTCCACATTTCAGGCAGATTTTTTACCATCTGAATCACCAGGGAAGCCTCCAGCTTTTAGTGGAATCTTGCAAATTTCTCCACATAGAGTTGCATGTCCTTGGAAGAAGTTTCTTGGGATGTGAACTGCATGTTGGTTTAAAGATGTTGGGGTCAGGGGTCCTGTGCCAGCGCTTCTGAGTCCTGCTCTCCAGTCTGTTTCTGTGCCCGCTTCTAGCTGCCCCAAGAATCTCACTGTCGGTGTGATAGGGCGCCAGGCACCTCCACGTAGACCCTCCCATGGTGCCTGTTGTTTATGTCGATGACCTTCCTCAACAAACCGTTTCAGCGAGGAAACCCAGTTGACAGACACTGTGTCTAGTGGACAGTGACACTGTCATAGGAAGAAAGGACAGGAGAGTGGGTGGACCACTTCAGAGTAGCCGCCTTCTCGAAGCAGCAGAGTGAAGGACAGATCCTCTCAAGGAAAACTGATTTGCTTTCCCATTCTCAGGAACTGCCAGATAATGGTTACAAACACAATGAA